>PVIA01003670.1:0-161019 GCA_004024845.1 Tonatia bakeri | reverse complement strand
GTCCAACCTCTTTGGGACTCTCTGAGCTTCCTGGACTTCCTGAAAGTCTATTTCCCTTGCCAGATTGGGGAAGTTTTCCTTTAATATCTGTTTAAATAAGTTCTCAATTTGTTGCTCTTCCTCTTCCCCTTCTGGTACCCCTATAATTTGGATGTTGGAATGTTTAAAGGTGTCCTGGAGGTCCCTAAGCCTCTCCTCATTTTTTTGAATTCTTGTTTCTTCATTCTTTTCTGTTTGGTTGTTCCTTTCTTCCTTCTGGTCCACTCCATTGATTTGAGTCCCAGTTTTCTTCTCCTCACTATTGTTTCCCTGTGAGTTTTCCTTCATTTCTCTTATTGTAGCCTGCATTTGTTCATCTAATTTATGTCCAAAGTCAACCAATTCTGTGAGCTTCCTGATCACCAGTGCTTTGAACTGTGCATCTGATAGTTTGGCAATCTCTTGGTCACTTAAAAAAATTGGTTCTGGGGCTTTCAAATATGTTTGAGCCATCTTTTAAATTTTCCTTTGGTTTGGTTGCGGCTGTTTCATAAGGGCGGCAGAGCCTTAGGTGTTCTCCAGGGCGGGGCACCCCAGTCACTGGGTTGTGACATTGTATGTGGGGGCGGGGCCTGAGAGGGAACAATGGCGCCTGCTCCGCTCTCTCTAGGACTTCCATCCCCTCTACTGCCTCCCACAAGCAAATTGGGTCCTTCCGGTGTTGGCCCCTGGGCGGGTGGGCTTGTGCACTTTCTCGGACTCTGTGGGTTTCCCCAAGAAGTTTCCTGTGAGGCTGAGAGAGTCACCCAGCCTCAGTTCCCAGATGGGGCTCTTAAGCTTTGAAACGCGGGGGTGCTGCCCGTTTTCGCTTAGTTTGCTCGCGAGTGTGTGGCTGCGGACAGCCAGCTGCCTTGAGCCCCTCACTGGGTCTGCTAGTCGCCTCCCGAGCCCAGGGTGCGCCACCGGTCCGTCCGCTGCCGTCTGCGCCCTGCGCGCCCGCGCCTGCCAGCCAGCGCTTCTTCCCGCCGGGACCCCTCGACCCCTCCCGGCAGGCCTCCGACTCCGCCGCTCCTTACCGGTCTGGATGTACTGGAGCCCGCCTTCCATTCAGTTCATTTCCCTCTGTTCTGGTTGTTTTCTTGTTTCTCAATTTTTGTTGTCCTTAGTTTTGGTTGCGCGAGGAGGCACAATGCGACTGCCTATGCCTCCATCTTGGCCGGAACTCCTGCAAAACCAAACTCTTCATTTCTACTTAGATTTCTCCATCTCCACAAGTGGTAATTCCATTCTTCTGGTTTGCTCAGGCCAAAACCTTGGGGTCATCTTTGAAGTCCGTTCACTCTCATTTACACCTCAGAATCTACCAGCAAATTCTGTCATTCTACTTTGTGATATATCCAAAATCTGACAACTTTTTTTTCTCCATTGCAGCCCTCCAATTTGAGACATCTGCGCCTCTTTCCTGGACTTCGGGAGTGACTTCCAACTGCTGATCGCCACTTCCACACAGCAGCCACACCTGTGCTCAGATCATGTTTCTTCTGCTCAAAATCCTCCAATGGCTTGCTTCCCTTCTCACTCGGAGTCAAATCCAAATTCTACACCAGAGCTACAAAATGCCCCCCACCCCCCAGTACTTTTCTGATATTAGTTAATCTTTCCATTTTCCCTCACTCACTGGGCTCCAGCCCCTTTGGTCTCCTTGTTGTTCTCTGACTATACCAAGCATGCTTCGACTCAGAACCTTTAAACTGGCTGCTGTCTCCTCACCTGGACTGTTCTTCTCTAAATATCGGTATTATTTGTTTTTTCACTTTACTTAGGTCCCTGTTCAATGCCTCCTTATCAAAAAGTCCTCCCTTATGTCTCTACAAAAAAAGAGTCCTTCCACTTCCCTGTATTGCATCACTATCACCTAACTCTACTCTTTCTTAATAGCCATTCCTTACCATCTGACATTATCTATGTGATATCTCTTGCCATTAGCTGAAGAACAGAGACATTTTGTTCACTGCTAGTCTTCAACATAGAATAGTGCCCAACACACAGAACACATCCAGTATTTGTTGAATTAATTATTGTTGAATAAATATTTTCATATAGCCCTACCCAAGACCGGGGTGTCAAACTCATTTTCACTGGGGGCTACATCAGCCTCTGATTGTCTTCAAAGGGCTGAATGTAATCTTAGGACTGTATAAATGTTAACTACTCCTTAACAGTTAAGCGAGAGCTCAGCACTGCCGCTGGGTAAAAACAAGGTGCCGGGCCAGACAGAACAAGGTGGAGGGCCAGATTTGGCCCATGGGCCTTGTGTTTGCCACCTGTGAATTAAAAGATGACTAGGAGCAATGTGGAAGACAGATTTGAGCTGGGCGAAAATGGCGAAAAGATACCGGTTGAGTCAGAACTAAAACCACATAAGGCAGTGAGAATGTGACAGCTATGGCCCTTGCCAGGTAGCTCAGTTGGTTAGAGTGTCATCCTGATACTCTTAGAGTTGTGGGTTCAATCCCAGTCAGGGCACATTAAAAAATTAACCAATGAACACATAAATAAATGGAACAACAAATCAATGTTTCTCTCTCCCTTCCTTTCTCTCTCAAATAAATAAGAATTTTAAAAAGAAAAGAATGCAACAGCTATGAAATTAGATTAAAGCAATGGGATTTATAACTGATTGAATATGGAAGCTAAGGTCAGTGAAGGAGGAAGATGACCTCCAGAGAATAAAAAAAAATGTTCTAGGAATAAATTAAATTTTAGACATGTTGAACTTTAGGTATCTGAGACAAATTCAGGCTAGGATTTTCCAGTGGCTTCTGGATATGGAGATTTGGAACTTGGTAAGAAGATGTCAAAGCTATAGATATAGACTTAGGAGTCATCAATATATGAAAAAGAGGTTAAAATCAGTACAATGTTATTATCTGGGGAAAGCATGTAGAAATCAAAGAGAACAGGAACAGAACTCTGAGAAGCACCAGTATTTAAGTGTCAGAAAGAAGAGGATCCAAGAAAGAAAACTGAGAAGGGTTGGTCTGAGATACAGCAGATCACAACGGTTCACATATAATGGCCTAGCTGATTTTCAGGAAAGGAAGAATAGCTAAGGTTGAGAGGAATAAGGGTCAAATATAGAATAAAAGTAAAATATGGGTTTGAAGTGGGTTATATAGCTTTGGCATAGGTGCTAAGGGAAACGAAAATAAATTTCCCTGATAACCAAAGACAAACAGCAAATAGAATTGCTTTGGCTTGAATCTTTAAATAAAAGCACAGGTAATTTAATAAGAAATTGGTTGAATCAATCTAGTTGAAGATTTGAACAAGTACAGTGGAAGGAATAAACTGAAATTGCTAGCAAAAGTGTTATTTCAAGTGATGGATCACAAAGCTTAGTTAGATCAGGAAGGAGTTCTACTGGAAGGAGGGGAAACCCCAAAAGTCTGTGGGTGTCCATGAAGTGAAGACAAGGTACAGTAGAACAAAAATATGAGAGATGTGAAAGAATGAAAAATTGTTATAAAAGACCAGCTTGCCAGAATTTAAGATTTCAGAGTTAGGCAATCCCAGGCAATAGTGAGGACATAAAGTACATTTAATCCTACTAAACAGATAAAGAAATAAAGATCATAATGAGATTTCTATCTTGCCTATTGGCTATTAACATAAAAAGACCACTAAACAATGAGAGTTAGATACAAGAAACAAAATACAATTCTGGCCCATTCAATTCTTAAGTGTTGTTATAAACACCAAGAAGTTTACAGACTTCTAAAGTGGAGCTATAAATGCAATCAGGTGTTTGAGGAGGGAGTAGATAAGAAAGCAAAATGTTAGTAAGTTGACTAAAAAAAATTAATTATTTCTTAAATTTTTCCCATCTCTCAAATGTAACACTTGCTTTTTACCTACCTCCCAGGGCTATTGTCAGATGATAAACAAAATTAATTTTAAACACACAAAAAGAAAAGAATGTTCACTGCAGCATTGTTTATAACAGCAAAAACATGAAAATAACCCAAATGGCCATCACTAGGAGATGGGTAAATAACTATAGGATATTAATACAACTGGACATTATGTAGCAATTAAAGGGAATTAACCAGACCTAAAGATATAAATACAGGTACATGTAAAAAAATTTTAATGTTACTTATGGATATGTATATTAAGTACTAACAGTATAAAAACAAACAGGAAGGATTAACAACAAATTTAACATAATGATCACTTCATCTCTGGGGGGGAAAGAAGGGAATGAAATCAAGACAGGTACCAAGGAAGGACTTTTCAACTCCATCTGCATTGTTTTATTTCTTAAAAAGATGCCCTGGCTGGTGTAACTCAGTGGGTTAAGCACCAGCCTGCAAACCAAAGGGTCGCCATTCCCAGTCAGGACACATGCTTGGGTTGCAGTCCAGGTCCCCAGCTGGGGACACACGAGAAGCAATCACACACTGATGTTTGTCACCCTCTCTTTCTCCTTTCCTTTCTCTAAAAACAAATAAATATTTTTTTTAAAGAAAAACTGAGAAAATATTGCAAAATGTTAAGATTGGACAAAACCAGACAGGAATAGGTACATACAAATTCCCCTTATTTTATATTCTGAAATGTTTCAGAATACAAAAAGGTACAATGTTATATAAGAAATACAGCATTGCCCTAGTGGAGTAGCTCAGTTGGTTAGAGCCTCATCCTGATCCACCAAGATTGTGGGTTTGATCCCCAGTCAGGGCACATATAAGAAGCAACTAATGAATGGGTAAATAAGTGGAACAACAAATTTATGTTTCTCTCTCTCCAAGGTCAATTAAAAAAAAATACTGCTAATAATAATGTTCTCTGATACAAATCTATAGGATCGTCTAGTAAACATCTTTTAACCTTTAGGAAATGCTTACAATCTATATATTGTAAATAATTAGAAAAACATCGGACATTTTCTGGGTCTGGTCTATTAATGCATGACAGAAAAACAGAACTGACAGAACTACTTTAATCATTAATACATTTAAATAATAAAGATAGTTAAGTCCTATTAAATCATTGTTAGAGGTATTTAATGATGAGGCAACAAATGATTATTTTCTTCTCCGTATTTTCTAATTTTCATAAATGGCACTACTTTTATAACCAGAAAAAAATTTTAAGGGAGAAAAAAAATCAACTATTCTGTTGATTCAGTATTTGGTCTTACATTCTCCTTAATTCTTTTAAAAACTACTTCATAGTAATGTTTGTCTTTTTTTACCTTTTTTATTTAGTGCTTCCAAATTTCTAAGGAAATGAATAATGCTGAGGCCATAAAACAGCTGTTTGAAATTAAGACTAATATATACACTTTTTTAAAGTTTTAAAAAATTGATGAACTAGAAGACAAGTAACTTTTAAATATGCTGCAACATAAGTAATGATCCATGAAAAATGTGATTTTCGCACCTACTGCATTCCATATCTTCAGGCCAAGGGACACCAAACATCTCCATAAGCTTTGAACACTCGCTGTAAGCCCGCTGACACAGCCTACGACAGGGAAGTGTGACCCGTCCATATTCCATACAAATAGGAGCATAGAGTGCACAAAGAAATGGCCGGAAATCCCGAGAACAATCCAGATTCACCATAGGGTGGAATGGCTAGGAAAAAGTTAAAATTGAATTAGAGAAATAGTAGTATGTAAATTAAAGTTTTCTACACACAATATTGCAATATTCATTTTTTTGTTTTAAAAAATTTCTGAAGGTTATTAAAAATTGTGAAGGAGAGTTTGTTTTTTTTAAACAAACCCTCTTAGCCCTGGAAATTCTGATTTGGTTAAGTCTGAGGTATATCCCAGAATCTATGTATATTTTAATTGTTACAGGTGATATTAAAGAAGAGATATGGCTGAGAACCACTAACGATATGATTCATTTTATAAAGAAAAAATACAAAAGATCTATGCCAAATGCTCAAAAGAGAGATTACTACTTGTAAGAGATTTTAATATTCTTCCTTTCATGTATTTCAACTTCTACAATTTCTTCAATTAACATGTATCAGCAGGAGAGAGAGGACAAGCAGTAAAAGGGAAGGAGAGGGCAGGGAGAGAGGTAGGTATACTAGTAGTCATTTTGAGGATGAGAAGTAGGGAAGAGATCACTCCCCTTTTCTCACATTTTATTGTTCTTTCTGTGTTAAAATTTTTTTTTTAAAGAAGAGTTCTTAAACTCTGAAATCACATGATATAAACAGAGCTAACACTATAAGCTGATGTTAAGAAAACAGAAAGAATAATAATGATGGCTCCACACATATAATCACACAATACTTCAAGTCATCATCATAATCACAGGAATAGATCAAATATCCCAGGTAGTGTACATCTGGGCTTTTGACTGTCAAGTGTTTTTTACACTTGTTTATATAACAGTTTCAGTGTCACTGTTGATTTTGAATTGATAACAAATATTCTCACCACCACGCCTATTAACAAATATAGGGTCTATATGAGTAAAGAATCAATTTATTGATTCTACACCACTAGGTCTAATGAGTAAAGAAGCAATTTATTTCTACACTAATATACAAAGCAGGACTCCCCAAAAAACTGAGATTATCTTCTGGAGGGTGGGCCCTTATAGTACAGGCTTCCCTGGCTAGGTGAGTGTTCTAGGAACCCATCTATCTGTATCAGTGTACCAGCTGGTGTAGTTGTGAGAGGCTGCATTCAGCTTCATTATATTTTTTCTGAAGAGTCTTTCAACATTTGCCCATTTCATGATGAGTGATTTACAAGTGCACCTGCCCACACCACACCGAGTGTTCAGCAGTTTTTGACCAAAATCGACATGACTCCCATGTCCCACCCTCCCTATTCATCAGTCTTGTCCTGACCCCAAGGGACTTTGTTTCCCCAGATGAAAAAAGTATTCAAAGGGAAACTTTTTACAGATGTGAAAGTGGTGAAACAAAAAACAGCAGAAGCACTAAAAGGCATCAAAATCGATGAGTTCAAAAACTGTTTTGAGCAATGGAAAAAAAGTCTCGAAAAAAGCCCCACTTTATCAAATGGAGAGTACTCTACTCTGAAGGTGACCAAAGTTTAAACATGTAAGAATATTCATTTTTTAGAAATAAATTCCAAGTTTTTTGGGTTCTTCCTCATATATTTTCCAGAGATCTTCCACACACAATGCAGTCAGAAAAGCAAGAGTTACTTAAAGAAACTTATGTCAAAGTTATTAGAGGGGGGTGGGTGGGCTTGATTGGGAGTAAAGGGGAGAAAACTGTACTTGAACAATCATTAAAATAAAAAAAAGTTATTAAAATGTATAATGGATGTGACATGCAATATATTATATATCAATAAACTATCTGTAGTGATAAACTGTATGTTACTATCATCTCCAGGTATTAAGGAGCAGTTTGTATTAAATCAATGATTCCATCAACAACAACACTGAAATATAGAAAAAAAGTTTTAAAATTGAAGGCTTTGGAAAACTACTAAAAGAAAAGAACTACACAAGAATTCAGAAAACAGGAAAGCATGGTGAGGTGCCCTGGTTAGTGTAGCCACATTTCCAAGGAGGCATTTGTTGAATCTGGGCATAGGGCAAGAGCCTAAGAATCAAGTTTTGCCTAAGTTGAAGCTAAAACACCGAGAAACCATCAGAGTTTTGATGGTCTTGTGAGGCTACAGACAAAACTCACATGCAAAAAAATAAGGTTGGACTCTTGCTTTACATCACATACAAAAAATAACTCAAAATGCATCAGAGGCCTAAATATAAGAACAAAATCTATGAAACTTACAGAAGAAAACACATGAGTAAACCTTCATGACCTCGGATTTGGCAATGGTTTCTTCATTATGACACCAAAAACACAAAAGAAAAAATAGATAAACTGGACTTCATCAAAAATTAAATTCAAAATTAAAAGCTTTTCTGTATTAAAGGACACTATCAAGAGAATAAACAGACAAACCTCTGAATGAAAGAAAATATTTGTAAATCTGACATCTGATAAGAGTCTAGTATCCAGAATACACAAAGAACTCCTATAACTCATCAAAAAGACAAACGATCCAATTTTTTTAAATGGGCCAAGAACTTGGACAGACATTTCTCCAAAGAAGTTATGCAATGACCAAAAGGCACATAAAAAAATGCTCAATGTCATAGTCATTAGGGAAATGTAAATCAAAACCACAATGAGATACTATATCACACCCACTAGGATAGCTACAATCTAAATAAATAAATAAATAAATAAATAAATAAATAAATAAGAAGTCTTGATAAAACTGTGGAGAAATTGAAACCTTATACATTGTTTATGGGAATGTAAAATTAGGCAACCACTATGGAAAAGTTCAGCGATTCCTCAAGAAGTTAAACACAGAATTAACATATGATCTAGCAAGTCTACTACCACATTCATACCTAAAAGGATTAAAAATGGTGTTCAAGCAAAAATCTATATATGAATGTTCATAGCAGAGCACCATTATTCGTAATAGCCAAAGGGAGAAAAATAAACAAAAAGCAAGCAAATGGGGAAAAAAATAAAGAGGAGAAATCAGTGACACTGAAAACGGACAAACAATAGAGAAAAAAATCACTCAAACCAAGAGCTGGTTCTTTGAAAATATCAAAAATTTAGATAAGCTTTGAGCCTGGGTAGGGTAGCTCGGTTGGTTAGAGCATCATCTGAATCCACCAAAGTTGTAGGTTCAATTTTCAGTCAGGGCAATATGAGAAGCAACCAGTGGGTGTGGGGTGGTTGGAGCAATAGATGGATGTTTCTCTCTCTCTTTATCACCTCTTTCTTTCTCTAAAACCTATAATTTTTTAAAATATATTTTATTGATTATGCTATTACAGTTGTCCCATTTACCCCCTTCACTCCCCTCCACCCTGTACACCCTTCTCCCACCCACATCCCCTCCTTTAGTTCATGTCCATGTGTCATAAGTTCTTTAGCTTCTACCTTTCCCATATTATTCTTGCCCTCCCCCTGTCTATTTTCTACCTACCATCTATGCTACTTATTCTCTGTACCTTTTCCTTCTCTCTCCTCCTCCCAATCCCCTGATGCTAACCCTCCATGTGATCTCCCTTTCTGTGGTTCTGTTCCTATTCTAGTTGTTTGCTTAGTTTCTTTTGGTTTTGTAAAACCTATAATTTTTTCTTCATTTTTAACTGATAAGCTTTTAGCAAGACTGATAAAAATGAGAAACACAAATTACTAATATCAAGAATGAAAGAAAGGATGTTACTAGAGTCTCTGCAGAATTAAAAAGATAAGGGATACATATCAATAGATGCAGAAAAAGCATCTGATATAATCCAGCACCCATTTATGCAAAGTGGGAATAGAGAGATCATACTTCAACATAATAAAGGCCATATACGGAAAACTTACATCCAACATCATACTCGATGGGCAAAAACTAAAGCATTTCCTCTAATATCAGGAACAAGACAGGGATGTCCACTTTCACCACTCTCATTCAACATAGTACTGGGAAGTCCTAGCCATAGCAATCAGACAAGAAGAAATAAAAGCATCCAAATTGGAAAGGAGGAAGTAAAACTGTCATTATTCACTGATGACATGATATTGTACATAGAAAATGCTACAGACTCCACCAAAAAAAAAAAAAAAAAAAAAAAAAACTTCTACTAGACCTCATAAATTAATTTGGCCAAGGAGCAGGATACAAAATCAATACTCAGAAATCCATGACATTTCTATACACCAATAATGAACTATCAGAAAGAGAAACTAAGAAAACAATCCCATTTACTGTTGCAACAACAACAAAAAAAGTGAGATACCTAGGAACAAATTTAACCAAGGAGATAAAAGACCTGTATTTGGAAAACTACAGGACACTGAAGAAAGAACCTGAGGAAGATACAAGTAAGTGTAAGAATATGTCGTGCTCGTGGACTAGATGAATTAACATCATTAAAATATCTATACTACCCAAAGCAATCTATAGATTCAACATAATTCCTATTAAAATACCAATGGAATATTTCACAGATCTAGAACAAATATTCCAAAAATTTATATGGAACCAAAGATGACCCCAAAAAGCCTCAGCAATTTTGAGAAAGAAGAACAAAGTTGGAGGGATCACAATATCTGATACCAAACTATACTGTAAGGCCATTGTGATCAAAACAGTCTGGTAATGGCATAAGAACAGGCACATAGACGAATGGAACAGAACAGAGAGCCTGGAAATATACCCATGCCTTTAATGTCCATTAATATTTGACAAAGGAGGCAAGAGTATACAATGAAGTAAAGACAGCATCTTCAACAAATGTTGGGAGAACTAGACTAGTACTTGCAAAAAAATGAAACTAGACCACCAACTTACACCATACACAAGAATAAACTAAAAATGGATAAAAGACTTAAATATAAGTCATGATACCATAAAAATTCTAGGAAAACAGAGGCAGTAAATTTCAGGTATCTTGTGTAGCAATGTTTTTGCCAATATATCTCCTAGGGCAAGGGAAACAAAGGAAAAAAAAATGAGACTGCATCAAATTTAAAAGCTTCTGCACAGTTAAAGAAACCAGCAAAATGGAAACAGAACCCACTGTAAAGGAGAACATGTTTGCCAATTATACATCAGACAAGGGTTTACTCTCCAAAATATATAAAGAACTTATGACAACACCAGGAAGACAAACGATCCAATTAAAAAATGGGCAAAGGACCTGAACAGATACTTCTCCAAGGACATACAGATGGCTTATAGACATATGAAAAAATGTTCAACATCACTAGCAATCAGAGAGATACGAATTAAAACCATAATGAGATACCACCTCACACCTGTCAGAATGGCCACCATCAATATATCAACAAACAAAAAGTGCCGGCAAGAATGTGGAGAAAAGGGAACCCTAGTGCACTACTGGTGGGAATGCTGACTGGTGCAACCATTCTGGAAAATAGTATGGAGTTTTCTCATGAAATTAAAAACAGAACTGCCTTTTGACCCAGCAATTCCACTGCTGGGAATATATCCAAAGAATCCTGAAATACCAATTCAAAAGATTACATGTACCCTGAGTTCATGGCAGCATTATTTACAATAGCCAAGATTTGGAAGTAGCCTAAGTGCCCCTCAGTAGATGAACTGATAAAAAAGCTGTGGTGCATTTACACAATGGAATACAATGCAGCAGTAAAAAAGAAGGAATTCTTACCTTTTGCAACAGGATGGATGGAGACTATTACGCTAAGTGAAATAAGCCAGGCCATGAAAGACAAATACCATATGATCTCACTTATAACCAGAATCTAAGGAACAAAATAAACTATCAAGCAAAACACAATCAGAGGCACAGACACAAGGAACAGACTGATAGCTATAAGAGGGGAGAGGGAGAAGGAGACAGGTTGAAAGAAGGTGAAAGAATCAGACAAAGAACATGTATGCATCACTCATGAACATGAACAACAGTATGGGGATTGATTGTGGAAAGGGAGTACTGGGGGGAGGGACGCAGAGAGGGAAAAATTGGGACAACCAAACAGCATAAACAATAAATTTTTTAAAAAAGAGAATATTACAAACAACTCTACATACCTAAACTAGACAATTTAGATGAAGTGAACCAATTTCTCCAAAGCTACAAACTACCAAAACTCACCCAAGATGAAACTGATAATCTGAATAATCCTTTAACTATTAAAGAAATTTAATTTGTAGTTTAAAACATCCTGAAAAAGAAATGCACAGGTCAGATGATTTCACTAGTAAAATCTAACCAACATTCAAAGAATTAATACCAACTCTACACAATCTCCTCCAGAAAACAGCAGATAATTAATCTCAATTAATTCCATGAAGCAAGGATTACTATGAAGGCAAACAATGATAGTACAAAAGCAAACTATAAACCAGTATCCCACATGAGCGTGAATGAAAAAATCCTCAACAAAACAGTAGTAAGTCAAATCCAAAAATATATTAAAAGCATTATATACCATAACCTAGCATGATTTGTTCCACAAAGTCAAGGCTGACTCAATATTAAAAAATCAATCAGTGTAATCCACCGAATTAACATGATCATACCAAATGATGCACAAACAGCATTCATGGTATTAAAAGTTTTTAGCAAACTAGAATTACAGGGCAACTTCCTCAACTTGATGAAGTGCATCTGTTAAAATCCTATACTTAACATCATACTTAATACTGAAACACTAGATTCTTACCCCTAAGATTGGAAACAAGGGACAGATGCCTGGTCTCACCAATCTTATTCAACATAGTACTGGAAGTCCTACCAGCATAATAAAGCAAGAAAAGGAAGTAACAGGTGTAGAGAATGGAAAGAGAAAACTACCTCTACTCACAGATGGTATTACTGTCTACATAAAACATCTCAAGAAATCTAAAACACACACACACACCTAAAACTAACAAGTGAGTTCAGCAAGGTTGCAGGATATAAGAAAAACATTTTAAAAATTGTATTTTTCTATATAATGAGCATGCAGAAACTAAATACATTTATAATCACTAAAAATCCCAAACATGGTATAAATTCAACAAAACATGCATAGAACTTATATAAAACACTGATGAACTAAATCAAGGAAAACAGAAATAAATGAACAGGTATATATTTTATTAGTTTGCTAAGGCACCTATAACAAAGTATCACACAATCTGAGTGGTTTAAACAACAGAAATTCATTGTCTCACACTTCTGGAAGCTAGAAGTCCAAGATTAAGATGTTGACAAAAAAGTTACAGCTGCACAAAAAGCAGTACATGAATTTTCACAGCAGCTTTATTTGTAATTGCAAAGAGCCGGAAACAACCCAATGTCCTTCAATGGGTGATTAGTTAAGCAAATTACAGCTCATCTCTATAATGGAATACTACTCAGCTATTAAAAACAATGATTATTCATACCTGTAACAACTTGGATGGATCTCAAGGGCATTATGCTAAATGAAAAAAAAAGCTAATCTCAAAAGATTACATACTATATGACTCTATTTATGTAACATTCTTGAAATGACAAAATTATAGAGATGGAGAACAAATTAGTGGTTGCTTGTAATTAGAAAAGAAGTTCCTTGGTGGTGACATAACAGTTCTGTCTTAACTTTAACAGTGGCTGTATCAACTTATGCATGTGATAAAATTGCAAAGATGACACATACATGCACATATATACATACACATAAACTGAGTACATATAAAAACTGGCGAACTATGATATGGTCTGCAGATTATACCAATGTTAATTTCCAGGTTTTGATACTGTGAAATGGTTAGATACTGTGAAACAGTTATACAACATAGTAAGATGGGAGAGAACCAGGTAGAGTACACAGAATCTCCTGTACTATTTCAGCAATATCCCCTGAGTTTATAATTATTTTAAAATTAGAAGTTAAAAATGTACGAGAGTCACATGCTAATGGATGCACATACATCATATATGTGCATATGTAGGCCTTAAGCAAGTCTCAAACTTGCTTGGTGTTAAGCAATACATAAGATACCAACTAATCCAATGTTACTATGCTAGTAAAACCTCCATCTGTGAGTCCCATCATGAATTACAAAATTGATGTGAGTGGCATTCTGCACTGCTTGCACTGAGCCTAAAGCTACAAGTTTATGCTTCTGCCACTTATTAGCTCTAAGTACCTTGTGCTGTATCTCGGCAAGCATTTACTGACAGTTATTATAAGCCGGGCAGTGTTCTAAGTACCTGATACACATTATTCCATTAGTCATCTCAACAGTACCATTAAGTAGGCACTATTATTATTAATCCCATTATATAATACATATGAAGGAAATGAGGCATAGAAAGTTCAGTAATTTGCCCAAGATCACACAACTACACAGAGCCAAGAGTCATACCTTGGCATTCTTTTTTTTTTTTTTAAGAGTTTATTTATTTTTAGAGGGAGGGAGAAGGAGAGGGAGAGAAACAACGTGTGGTTGCCTCTCCCACACTCCCAACCAGGGACATGGCCCGCAGCCCAGGCATGTGCCCTGACTGGGAATCAAACCAGCAGTCTTTTGGTTTGCAGGCCAACACTCAGTGCATTGAGCTACACCAGCCAGGGCATACCTTGGTATTCTTATCCAAAGCCCTTGAACTTAACCAATTTGTTCTATATAACCTCTCTCTAAACTTTCGTTTTTTCCTTGTAAAATGGCCTTAATAGTATATAAATAATAATAATACATAAAAAAGTTAGCATACAGAACCTAGTAAATGATAGCTTTAAAAGGGCTTTAGGGAAGAGCTGCAAATTAGTAGAGCTATAGAAGGCCTGTTTGATGGGCATGAGGAAACCTGCTACATTCCCTGTTCTCAAATGCCAAGTGAGAAAGTCAGTGGAAATGATGGTTTAAAAAGCAAAACAACACATAGATGAATCTCAAAATCACTATGCTGGGGTGAGAGAAACCAGACATAAAAAAGTGAATACTGTATGACTACATTTATATAAAACTCCAGAAAATGAAACTAATCCACAGCAATAGAAAGCAGATCAGTTGTTGGTTCTTGGAGCAGGGAGTGAACAGGGTGAGGCTTTTGAGGTGATGGAAATGCTCTATCTTTTGATTATGATGATGGTTTCACAGGTACATACATCTCTCAAAACTCATCTAACTGAACACTTTAAATGAGTTCAGTTTACTGTATACAAATTATACCTCAATAAAGCCGTTAAATAAAAATATTAATATTTTTCAAATAAGCAAATTGCCTTGACTTTAACCCTACCAATTTTTAACCTCAGCAAAATAAAAATTAAATGAGGTAGCCTGAATACTGTAAAGTTGAGAATATATATAAAATAAGCAATACTTTCAAAGCACTATGAAGTAGAAAAAGGATCTTTACCTGATTAAATTTTAATACTCTTATTGAGTACTTTCTTAAATAGTAATACTTTTGTTAACTAAATTAAGACCAGGTATAGGAAGTTTACAAACTGTAAAGTAACTTTCTGAAATTAAATTTCTGGTTTCTACAACAAAGGTACACAACATGGAACCTTCCATTCTTTGTTCAAATTCAAATCAACCAAGCCTTTGTGCTCCCAATCTCTTTCTTCCTTCAAATTTCCATTCCTGTTTCCATAGGAACCTGCTAGCTGACAAGCCTTCAAGCATAGCAACAGCCGAAGCTTAGCAAGGGGAGTGAAAAGGGGAGAGAGTCAAAGGCCAAAATTTGACTCATGAGAATCAGAATTCCAATCTTAGTTACTCTATAAAGGGTCTGGTAACCATAGAAATAGTATCCTAATGGGTTTGGGAATATTATGACTAAATTCACTAAATGTGAAGCCAAATGTGGAATGGTCTTGAAAATTAAAAAATGGTATTCACTCTACTCCAGATCCAAATTGGAAAAATGCAACAAGAACTGTTTAGAATAATTTTAAGTGATTAAATATACCTTTTAAAACTCCTTGTTTTGTAACAATAGAATTTCTAATGAGAAAAGATCCAAAACTAATTATTGTCTTACAAAAAAATCTAGGTTTGCAAAATTCCTTTACTCCCAATAGATTTCTTTTATAAATCTTAGTATTTATAAGTGTCTCATACCACCATATTAAATGTTTTCCAATAGTCTTTTAGTTAGCAAAAACAGTTCATAAAATTTGACTTTACTTTAGAAAGTAAACTTTAACATTTCAAGTATCATAAACAATTGTTAATTGTGGTCTGTCTCAAAAGATAAAATTTTACAAACTAAATTCCACCACACCTAGTAAGTTAATTGAAAATAAGTTTTTAAAGGTATTCCTTGAAAGTGATTTGCAACACAAGAGAATCAATTAAAAATTTTAAAAGCTGCTATTTCTCCCTAAAAGTCAGAAAAACTAAATGCAATTAATTCTCTATTACTTGTGTGTACATTTTCAATTTAGAAGGTTCTTAATTTCTGGCTGGTTTCCCTGTCACACAACAGAGTTGGTTTCTTAAGCCAACTCAATAAATCGTTAGTTTAGGGAAAAAACACCTTATTACTAACAACCTAAGCAAAAGATAGTAAGTAAATCTGCTTGATAATGCATGTATTCTTAAGATATAATCATGTGTTTCGAGAATATAAATAAAGACATTTCATTTCCTAAAAAGACTAACAACAAAATGTTAATAATTACTGTTACATAGGTGTGTATTATGCTGCTCCCTTAAAAGAAACCTTCAAAGCCCATTCAAATATCATCTGCAACTGATGCCTTCCATATATGAGCCTTCTCTTTTGAATCTCCTGAGCACTTTATGACTTTATGGCATTTACTAGGTTCTTCCTTAAGTTTCAGTCATTCAATCAAAATATATGCAATAAATACTAAGTCTTAGGCACTGCAACTGGGAGCTATTCCAAAAAGGACCATTGGGTTTTCAAAAATAAAGTTTCTGTACTAATTTTATTCTTTTAGAAGCACAGTGTATTTCTTACAGAAAATCAGAAAAAAAGTTAAATGAAGAACACAGAAAACACGAATAAATTGTACTAATTCAGGAGCAACCACCCTAGCCTTGGGAAAAGCCTTTCAGATCACCAGATCTACATAAACATACATATTTTTTTCTTCAACCAAAGCAAGATCATACCATAGATAATATTTTGTTATCTACCCCTACTTTTTTCCCTACTTACTAATGTATTAAATACAACTGTTAGAATTTTGACAGGCAAAGATGCAGAAGAGAGTACTAAGGCAAAAGGACTATGAAAGGTCTAGAGATGTGAAAATTGGGTTGCTTTATTCTTTAGCTTAATTACACTACTTGTAAGTGCAAACACGTATGTTGAAAGCTTGAAGTAAAGACCAAAAAGGGTGGGGGACAAAGTAAAACACCAAGTTCACAGTAGGTGGTGAGTGGTGTCCTTGGTGTTGGCATTACTATTATCACCATCCTCACCAAGCACACTACTATTTACTACCTAAGGACATTCAGTGGTTAGGTACAGCATCATAACCATAACCATAACCATGAAGACTACCACCCTTTATGGAATTCACAGTTTATAAAGTTCATTAATTCATTCACACATACATTTAGCAGTTACCATGTGTGAGGTACTGTTAGGTGCAGGGCATACAAAGATAAGTAAGGACAGGCTCTGCTTTCAATAGCAAAAAAAAAAAAAATCAAACGACCCCTCAGTAGGAACTGATTTCTAAAAACGAGAAAGGACAACCTCACACCCATTATTAGGATAACTACTATCCAGGAAAAGGAAAAGGAAAAGGAAGGAAGGAAGGAAAGAGGAAGGAAGGAAGGAAGGAAGGAAGGAAGGAAGGAAGGAAGGAAGGAAGGAAGGAAGGAAGGAAGGAAGGAAAGAAAGAAAGAAAGAAAGAAAGAAAGAAAGAAAGAAAGAAAGAAAAGAAAAGAAAAGAAAAGAAAAGAAAAGAAAAGAAAAGAAAAGAAAAGAAAAGAAAAGAAAAGAAAAGAAAAGAAAAGAAAAGAAAAGAAAAGAAAAGAAAAGAAGAGAAAAGAAATAATTGATGAGGATGTAGAAAAACTAAAACCCTTGTGCACTGCTGGTAGGTATGTAAAATGGAGCAGCTATGAAAAATGGTATGGTAGTTCCTAAAAAAATTAAGCAGAATTATCATATGATCCAGGAATATCACTTCTGGATATATACCCTCCAAAACTGACAGCAGAGACTGGAACAGATATTTGTTCATAGCGGCATTATTTACAATAGCCAGAAGGTACAAGCAACCCAAATGCCTGATAGATGAATGGATAAACTAAATATGTGGTATATACATGCAATGGAGTATTATTCAGCCTTAAAAAGAAAGAAAATTCTGACACATTACAGAGATGAACCTTGAACAGATTATGCTAAATGAAATAAGCCAGTCACAGAGAAGACAATTACTGTATGATTCCACTTATACGTGGGACACCTAGAGCAGTCAAATTCAGAAAGGAAGGAGAATGGTGGTTGCCAGGAACTTTGAGGACGGGAGAATGAAGAGTTATTGTTTAACAGGTAAAGAGTTTCAGTTTTTGAAGATGAAAAAGTACTGGAGAAGGATAGTGATGATGATTTGGTAACAGGTGGATGTACTTAATGACACTGAACTATACATTTAACAATGGTTGAAATAATATTTTGTAGTATCATTTAGTCATGTATATTTTGCCACAGTTGTAAAATAATTTTGTGAGTAACATCTGTAAGTAGTACTATGGAATATCCAGGTTATATTGTTAAGTGAAAAAAACAAGGTAGTGAAAACAAACAGTATAACCCTATATCAAAGAAAGGTGAAAGAATATATAGACAATTATTAAAACATTTACATATTATGTTTATAATTTTTAATGGAAGTATAAATTTTTTTTTTAAATGACTACCTTTAAGGTGAAATAAGAACACCATTAGAAAAGCCAGAAACTGGACTTGACTTTTTCTTTTTTTTTTCTTTAAGATTTTATTTATTTATTTTTAGAGAGAGGGGAAGGGAGGGAGAGAGGGAAAGAAACATCAATGTGTAGTTGTCTCTCACATGCCCCCTACTGGGGACCTGGACCAAAACCCAGGCATGAGCCCTGACTGGGAATGAAACTGGAGACCCTTTGGTTCGCAGGCTGGAACTCAATCCACTGAGCAACACCAGCCAGGGCATGGAGTTTTCTAAATACCTTGTTCTATACATAAAACATAATTATATAATAAAATAAACTCAATCCTCAAAATCAAAATGAAACATATAAACCTGAATGTGTAGTGAGTTTAACCACACAGATAAGCAGTTTAAATTTTAAAACACAAGATGTATTTGATGTATTTGACTGTACATCTTTGGTGAAAGGCATCCTTAAGCACAAAAAGATGTACCAAAAAAGTCTCAAACTGCTATCAGTAATCATATTATTAGTAATAATACTGCAATTATTCTGAAATTACACAATGTAAGTGTATAATAAGGCTTCATTTTAAAAAAGAAACAAAAATAAAATTTTAAAACTGTGAGATTATTTGAATTGAAAGAATCAGTATAAAGTTATGATGTACTTTTTTAAAAAAAGTATTTCTAGCTCTGTCCATGAAAAGGCCTAAAAATGATTAACCTAGTTATCAATAGGCTTAGCACCCAGATATTGGTCTCTAAATATCCTTTCCAATTAAAAAGAACCAGTGCTTCCTACCTAAACTGATGGCTCAAGGTGTGAAAGTTAATAAAGGAAACCTCAATTAAAATTGGAGCTGGGAAGGCCTATTAGAGGGAGTTCTCCAGTATTATCAGTCATAGCGAATTATGTCAAACAGGAAGACATCAATTACAGCATCAGTTAATTCAGTTACAGACCCCGACCAATTGGAAAAGGGGTACCTGCAGAGTAAGTACATCTACTTTACTACTTCAGCAAGAGGAAGGTTTTTTCTCGCTCAGCAATTGCACCAGCCAATGTAAACACTGCAGCTCAACCAATGAGAAGTCATAATCACCTATAAACTCTTACATTGTTCCTTGCTGATAACTTCCTTGCTATGCACTCCTTACTAAAGCCTTCCCTCTTGTATAAGCCCTGAGAGTCTCCTTCCGCTTGCTAAATAAGATGTTGCCCTATTCAAGAATTGTTTAATAAAGCCAACTAAGTCATTAAACTTACCTAAAGTTTGTTTATTAATAAATATTTGAGGCAGAATTTTATGAAATAGACTTGGATCATACAAGAAAGCAAGAAGCTATTAGATACCACTAGAGTACTGTAAAAATACACTCCGGAGCTACCTTGAAGAGGCTCCCACCACCAAAGATGAACAGATTGAACCCCAATAAGAATTAACTGCAATGAGCCCTGGCTGGTGTGGCTCAGTAGATGGAGTGCCGACCTGAGAACTAAAGGGTCGCCAGTTCGATTCCCAGTCAGGACACATGCCTGGGTTGCAGGCCAGGTCCCTAGTAGGGGGAGCACAACAGGCAACCACACATTGATGGTTCTCTCCCTCTTCCTCCTCCCCTTCCCATCTCTCTAAAGGTAAAATATTTTTTTAAAAAAGAATAACTGCAATGAATTGAAACACATCAAATATGTTAAAAATCCATGCGTTCATTAATACTTAAAAAAAAGAAAGATTTCACTAGTCCCTTTGAAGATCAACTTATCCTAAAAACTAATAAAGGAGTACGATCAAGTATTGAATATTTATCCTGTCTTTCTCATATAAACCATACATAAAAGTAATCAGTAGTCTAGTAGTCAAAGAGAGAAAGTGCCTGTTTATTTTTTTAGAGCTTTTATTTATTTACTTTTAGAGAGAGGTGAAGGAAAGGAGAAACAGGGAGAGAAACATCAATGTGCAAGAGATACACTCACTGGTTACTTCTCTCATGCCCCCAACTTGGGGACCTGGCTCAAAACTCAGGCATGTGCCCTGACTGGGAATCAAACCAGCAACCTTTTGGTTTGCAGGCTGTTGCTTAATCCACTGAGCCACACCAGCCAGGGCAGAATACTTTATAAAGTATTCCAGCTGAGAAATGAAGATGATAAATTAGAATATCACCATTTTGCAAACCCATAATAAAATAATCGAACTAGGAAATCATCATCAATGACTGCTAAAATTATAGAATGACAATTCAATATTATGTGCCTATAAAGTGTTCTCCTCCACCCCTGCCCCCCAAAATCAAAAGAGACACAGTGACACTACAGGGATGCAATCAGCAAACTGAAGACTGTGGGAAACTCTATAGGGCAAACATTTATTACAAAGAAAAAGGGAGCAGGGAAAGGGAACAAGAAACTATAAATTAAAAAGAGACTTTTCAGCCCTGGTTGGTGTGTGGATTGAGTGCCGGCCTGCGAACCAAAGGGTCGCCGGTTCAATTCCCAGTCAGGGCACATGCCTGGGTTGCAGGCCAGGTTCCCCAGTGAGGGGTACGCAAGAGGCAACCACACATTCAGGTTTCTCTCCCTCTCTTTCTCCCTCCCTTCCCCTATGTCTAAAAATAAATAAGTAAAATCTTTAAAAATTTTTTTAAAAAATAAGAGACTTTTCAATTGATTTTGAAAAGTCAACTACAAGAAAAATGTGAAGCACTGAGTAATTTGTACATAATTTGGTATTTGATAATATCAAGGAAGTGATAAAGGTATGGTGTTTATGTATTTTGAAAGAGTTCTTACTTCATAGAGATATTGGGTTGGCCGAAAAGTTCACTTAGTTTTTTCCATAAAATAACGCATTTTTTTCATTTTCACTGATAACTTTATTGATTTATATTTTTTGAGTATGTCAGCTACATGGTATAACATTGATTATTCTCAATTAATGTCTTACTTTTATCACTATCAACTTCAACTGGTCTACCTGACCATGGACCATTGTCCAGCGAGAAATCTGCAGCACAAAGCTTTGAAACCACTTCTGACATTTCCATCAGTCACAGCACCTTCTCCACACACTGCAAAAATCTTTTCTTCCATTTCAGTTGCATTTTTACCTTTCTTCAAATAATAAAGCGTAATACGCTGAAATGTTGGGTATTTTCTTCCATCTTCAACATTAAAATGGGTGCGCAAAAATTCGCCAGTTTTGATAAGTTTTTTAAATGCATGCTGATATGACAGCTGTCACAATACAATCTAACAAAATTGTTTCTAATGAAGTTAAAAACAATTAAGTGCTGCTAGAGCCATCTTATGGGGAAAAAAACCCCAACTTTTTGGCCAACCCAATGTGTATATGGAAACATTTATGGATGAAACTATGGTGACTGTGATTTGCTTCAAAGTAACCTAGTTGGGTATGAGGTCATAAATGAAACAAGATTAGTTATAATTTGATAATTTTTAAAGCTAGATGATGAGTACATGCCATTTATTATACTATTCTATCTATATCTTTATACAATTGAAATTTCTCATAGTAAAAAATTAGAGGAAAAAAAACTAAAATTTGGGTTTGGATAACTGGGAGACTGGTTCAAACATACTTTATTTTTAATGAACCATAAGATACCAAGGATGTTCAGGCAGGCTTTTAGTTCTGTGTTCCCAGTGGTCTATCCTGCTGCCAAGTTCCCATGTTTTAGAAAATCTTTAATGAGAATGACAAAAGAAAACAAGAAGTGGAAGCAAACACAAATCATCCTAGAAGTTTTTCCCCTAATTTTCCCACAGAGGTTAGGTTTCTTTAAAAAAAATAAAAAAGAGTAGACAAGCAATCAACCTCCTGAAGAGATTAGGGTGACTGGCAAAAAAGAACGCTCTGCATACAGAGAATACTTTTAACTTTTTAAAGCTCTTTAATTTACACATGACTATATCATTTGATCTTAACAATAACCTTGTAAAATTGACAGGGAAAACTTCACTTCCCAGAGGAAACCAACACAAAGAAGTCACAAAACTAGTTAGTAGCAGAAAACAAGTCTTCTCACCCCATTCTGGTGCTTTTTTTCACTAACTGTCCCCTTCCTATTCAATTTAGTTATTCAGAATGGGAATAAAGGCTGCTCAGATCTCTTGTATTACCACTGAAGTCACAAACATCTGATAACATGTGGGTTGGTAAAGATAGTTACTGACAATTTCTTTCCATGCTATAGCTCCCAAAAATTTACTTAGTGATTTGGACAGCTCAAAGTGGCTTGAGACACCCAAGAATGAGAAATTCTTTTCCTATCAAAAGCTACTGATATTCAAAGGGAAAAGAAAGTCATCAAGTTAAGAAGTTATAAAAATTTAGCGTGTGTATGTTTGCATATAGATGTGCATGTTCTGGAAGGTAGAAAAATAAACATACTAGCAAGGATCCTCTTTTCCAACTTAATAAATTGACACTTATCCTATTATTTACACATGTCCCAATTTCAGTAAGTGTAGACTCAGAATCTCTATATACAATAAAAGAACATCTAATTTGTTGATCACAAATAATCAAATTTGAGACAACCAGATACTGTACTTTCTCTCATCTACGCACCCTTGCTCACTCCCATTTACTATCAGGTTGCATGCACTTACTCTGAATCACCAAACATCAGAACAGGAACAAACAAGGCGGTCTTGAAACCTGAGCCTGCTAAAAGATGCTGCACCTAGAAAATCATCTTTCAAGTTCAACGGTGAATACTCAAGTGTTCTGGGACTACCTGCTGCAATTACCGTACTTGCCCTGATAAAAGCCGGCAGACACATATCCAAAGTCCCTAGACGAAGGGTGTCATCAGTAGATTTAAGCCCTTCTAAAGACCCAAGTATTCTCACTTCCGTCTGAAAGTATGTTGTGCTGACCGCGGAGCATCTGTCTTACTATTGCAGAAGCTTCACACTCTCCAACTGTCAGATGGCTCTCTCAGTGTAGTATCGATGTCCTGATGTGACAACCATGCTACGAGCAATTATCCCCAATATTAATCATTTCAGATCACTGCAGCCTGCTCTTAGAAAGTGTTACCCACTGAGGTGTTCTCCCTAAGATGTGTGAAATCCAAACTGAAGTAACCTCACTGCCAGTAAAATATCTAGACAACATGAGCTTATTTGAGAAGAGAGAGCTTAACATATGTATCATTTTTCTAGTACTTTCTCTGTAGGATCATTTAGAAATGGAATTTGGAATAGAATCGTCATTTGTGGATCCCCTATTGTGTGCCATGAATTGTGGTAGCTACTTTATAAATCTCTCATTTAATCCTAACAACTCTTTGTGATATTTTTTGTCATTAATGCCTTTTCACAAGTGAAGAAATGAATACTCAGGGATGTTAAGTGACTTAAGTCCAAAGTCTTAAATTTACTACATGGCACAGCCAAAAGGTGAACCCAAATCAGTACAAATATCTTTATGACTCGCTTCTTACCACTTTATTTGCTTTCCAAAGGAGTTGAACTAACTTCTAATGATACTAGAAACGAGGGTATTCAACTTCAATTTTTTGTGTGAGAAAACTGATGGCTTTAACACACAAGAGGACTACCATGCCTGGAACCAAATTACTATATTAAATTAATACCCACACTCATATATCCTAATCTGACAATCTGTATCAAGTCTCCCTTTACAAGTTAGGCCTTGGGTACTCAGAGGAAGAGCAGAAAATGTTCTGTTCAACTTCCGTAACATCTTCAAATATTTGGAGTATATAAGATACCCTCCACATTTCTAAATCTATAAATAATAATCTTTCTACAAATTTTCCCAGGCAGATTTATGTTAGTCTACTTGGAAGAAATGAACCTTTGAGTTATATTATATAATGAAAACTTTCGCTGAAAGCATTGTGACAATAGATTAAAGACTGAAGTACAAAACATTCTCTAAATTAAATGCACTATATGGCCACATTAACATGAGAATATGGGTAAATGGTAAAGGCTATCGCTTTCAGAGTACTTACTATGTGCCAAGTACTTTATACACACATTTTCATTTTGTACCTTACAAAAGCTTATATGAGTATTAATTCCATTTTACAAGCAAAGAAACTATGGTATGGCAAGTTCATGTAACCTGCCAGCTAAAAGTGATAGAGCTAGAATTCAAAGCCAGGTCTGTCCAAATACAAAACCTACGCTCCTTACTGCCACCATTTACAGCCTCCTTGTTCTTAGATGGTGAACGTATCCTTGTCCACAATTCTAAAACCAGTATAGAAACACATACATACTTATTAAACCTATTATTAACATATCCATTCATTTGTCATAGTTTCTAAAGCAAAATTATTAAAAGCACCAAAAATTACTATTAAAAAACTTCAAGTAAATTTTCATAAGATCCTGAGAACTAAGAACAGATAATTCACACATCAAAAAAATTTTTGTTGCTTCAGTTGTTCTTAAAAAAAAAAAAAAAAAAACTGATATAAACATGATAAGGCCAGGAAATCATTTTAAGCATTTAAGGAAATTCCAGTATTATAAACCACTAGCCTTAAGGCTGAACAAAAGAACTCATTTTTCAAAATCATGTTACCATCAATACTTAATGATTAAATTATGAATATTATTATATTTAAAGTTTTATTATCAGCCAAATTACTGAAAAGATGTAATCAAAACTTGGGCAATTTTAAACATCAAAATGGCTATTCTCTACCATGTTGTGTTTCAATTTCTTTGTAAAAGTTATGTCTAAAAAATAAATCAGGTAACATTCCCCAAACATCAATCCTTCAAACTGTTAAGAGTTTGAACCTAAATATAGAACTTTTTCATGTACAAGATAGAGTTTAAAATAACATATTCTTTCCTTGTTATTTATCAGATACATTTATTAGATTAGTTAACAGGACAATATAAGAATCATTTTCTAAGATATGTCAAAGAATAGATTATCTTACCTCCATTGCTAGAGCTGCTGTCTGTTGGTCATAATGATTCAGAAGATTAGGCATGAAGGTAGTATTATAAGGCAAATCTTGGCACATCCTCAAAGTAATAGGTTCACAAGAAAACAAACTGTGCCCACTTATATGCCCCACAAACATAGTCAAGGGCCAAAGACAGGAGACGATCCAGCTCACAGCCATCCTTCTTGGATCTGAATGAGATTTGGATGATCAGGCCTACTGAATGTGTACTTCAGGCCTCTGTACACCTGCAGGTCTCAGCTTGAAGAAGTACTTCTATATCGCACTATTAAGTTCTTCAAACAGTTAAGTACTCTTTGCACTGTCAGAGGTTTGTTAGTTTGGTCTCACAAAAGGCATTTGTTTTTGGTTTCACAATACAGGAAAATGACATCATCTTGTCTCTTCTTTTCATTTTATTACAGAGGGCACATTTGGCCAATACATCAAGTTGATCAACCACATTCCCAAACAATAGATTCCATCTTAGGAGAAGAGCTATTTCTTCCTTTGATTGAAATATCTGAAAAGTATTTTTTTAAAAAATGGGAGAAATTAGTTATTTCCTCTCAAAATATTGTATATAAAATTTTTGATGAGTTTGATAATGTTGCAGGATACAAAATCAATATACAGAAATAGCTGCATTTTTATATACCAACAATTAACTATCAAAAAGAGAAACAAACAACCTTTCATGAGAGATAGCATACTGACCTAATAGATAAGATACATGGTATCTCATAAAGATATAGTTTTTTTACCTTATCATTAATGGTATAGATATGTTATAACAGCATTTAAAATGTAAAATAATATTAAATGGCAACTGTAACGGACAAATGTTTTTAAAAACCAACATTTAAAGGCAAATTTTCTCCCTTTAGTTGTTTATATAACATATGGTTTAATTTGTCTATATTGATAGCAATTTTCATTTACCACAAGCTGTAACTGATCCATTTTGGAAAATTTTCATGCTGTTATCCTAAATCTTATTTAAATAGCTGCCATACTTATAATCTGAGCTACTGAATTTAAAATTTATTTTATGTGTTTTAATCATTAATAGTGCATTTTTACATTAATTGATTTGGCAATAAGTATCCAAAAAATATATATAAATAAAACAAAAAATATGGATTCGAGCCCCTTAGTAGCTGTGTGAATGAAAACATATGATTTAACTCCTCTGAACTCAGAATTTTCTTCCTGAAAATACCACCTCTCTAACAATAATGATATAGAAGTGAATTATGAGGGAATGTATATAAAAGTATAAATGATAAAGCAGCACCAAACATTAGGTATTTTTTTAACTAAATTATATTTTATACAAAGACTACCTTTACCAACCAATATTGGTCTGGCAAATAGAAAGCTCTAAAAGTAATATCAGGAAATTTTCCCAACACCTGCATCATCTTTTTAGATAGCACAAAAATTTAGTACTACACACAGATGCAGAAATATTTGATCAACAAATATTTCATTACACACAGCCAGGCAGCAAAGAATAGAAATCATCCCTAGAAAGTCAAAGCATGAATGAGAGTGGTTCCCAGTTAGTTTCCACTAAACTTCAGAACCTTTGACTTGTCCCTACTTTTCTAGGGGCAAAAATACTTAAATCATTTGGGAGTGGGGGATTATGGGTGGGCTGGAAGGCAGGTCTGGTAGGAAAAGTATATTCTAAGTTATAATACTTTCATTTGGTTTAGTGAGGTTAAATTTGCTTGTATTTCATTTTATTTTTGTTTCATATACACTGAATATTTCTGTGTTTGTTGTAGAGAGCCTAGTTTGGGAAAATGTGAAAAATTCAGGTCGACAAATTCTCAGAGACCAAGGTTAATTAGACAACTTAAATATTAGGGCTCATAACAGCTTACACCTTGAGACCTGGAACTGGTTTGCCTTAAGCAAGGCAAGAAACTGTCCTGTGTGTACTATCAGTGATTGGGAGCTCTGCATCTCAATCTTGAGTTACTTGCCAGAAAAAACTATTTGGAGAAAGTGAAGGAATGACCGAATCTTCCCAATTTCTTCCTCTAGAACATGGTCTTAAGTAGTGGAAGAAAAAAGGCAAGTCTGTGACCTCTAGAATTAGTGACACTAAAGTTATGACCATTCCCTGTCCCAAGTGCCTAATTTCTCTATACCAAAATCTCTGAGTCAGAAATCTTTGTAAGAGCCGCTTGGCCTGCCATATTTTCTTTCCTCCTTCAGGCTGGCCCCAGAAATATGAAGTCTGGCTATAGAAAAATGATATTAAACAGTCACTTATATTTAAGCTTAATGACCATGCTGCACAGTAACAATTATGCATATCATTAAACATGTGTCAAGTAACTGCTGAAAGCTTTATTTGGTTACAAACATCCATGTAAGTTCAGTCCTTGTAGTTTGTTGCTTATATAGCATGTTCAACTGCTCGCAACTAAAAAAAAAAATTAAAGGGAACACTGCTCCCTATTAAATATGTACATAATAATAAGAATTTCAAATATTTCACTGGACAAATCTTTTTTCAAGAAGCGATGAGTTTCAAATTTATGGTTCAAAGAAGACTACCATATAAAACTTGAGGAAGAAACAGCAATACCTCATTGGGTCTTTAAAACTAGATGAGACATCCCTTTAACACTTTTTCCTACTCCATCTATTTTACTTGGTTTATTCTCAATTATTCCTTTTGTCTAATTTGGAAGTAAAACTTCCCACCATATTATAAGCTTCCTTTATGTCCTAAGAAATCCATTCTACCATATATCAAAACTCTTGTAAACTCTATTATGTTAGGGTGGGTTGGGACAATAATCTTTTTTTTTTATTAAAATATAAAAGCCACTTTTTATTTTAATTTTTTTTAAGATTCTATTTATTTATTTTTGGAGAGGGAAAGGAGGGAGGGAGGGAGGGAGGGAGAGAGAGAGAGAGAGAGAGAGAGAGAGAGACACGTCAATGTGTTGTTGCTGGGGGCCATGGCCTGCAACCCAGGAATGTGCCCTGACTGGGAATCGAACCTGCGATGCTCTGGTTCACAGCCCGCGCTCAATCCACTGAGCTATGCCAGCCAGGTGGACAATAATCTTAATATATCAAGATTATAGTTTATGATTATTAAAATAAGTAAGAAAAAGGTCAGATGCAGGGAGACAAAGAAATAAGAAGTGTAAAAATAGTAAAGAATTTATATGCCCCCCAAATCAGAAGGTCTCTAGCATTAATGTGTAGGAGGTTCCTGGATTCTCCCCACAGGTCTAAGAAACCTGAACCTCTCTACAGCGGTGTGCACCCTAGCGATTACGTCGGTGCTGTTACAAGTGCTCCATAAGCCACGTTTTAAGGCATGCTACCCTGAAATAGAACAATTTAAGAAAATGTAAGTATATGTGAATATGATTATATGCTTAGCAAATATACTAAATAAAATGAATTTGAAAAATAAAAGCAGCTGTAGAAGAATACTTTAACAGAAAGATGGGAAAAGCACATGAATTTACAGAAGAAATACATAAAAATACATTCAACTCGACTAATAACAAAGAGCACAAATGAGGTCTTCAATGCTGAAAAAAATCATTATCACCATCAGCTGAATCAAACGATACACACGTCTTTAAAAAAACTTTTGCCATGTATTTCAAATTACTCTTCAATGACATGATGAAATATCTGCTTCTAATCAGGATCATGAGGGTAGCAAAAGTCATTTTTCAAAAGGAAGGGTCATCAGTAGAAAAGCTATAAGTTGAGGCAGACATGCAGGCCATAGAGAAGATTCTGGACCTCAAGAGATCCCACCAAAATACAGCAACTCATTAAATAAAGGTTAACAGTGGTTTTGACAGTCTTATTGATACTATATTTTTTACTAAAAAAAAAAAACCTGCAGAATTTCAACTGAGTAAAGGGACCTGCTGTGTTAACGCAACTGGAGTGAACATCTTTAAGGGCCAGGGACCAGCAAAATGTGAATGACAGGGCAACAACTTATTCATGCCAAACCTGTGGGGAACCAGGCCCATTCACTTCTCCACAGTGCAATGTAAGATATTTAGAAAACTAATTTCAGATTAAGTTATTTGATTATCGTTCCATCAGAAAACAGAAAGGACCAGATATATTCTAACCTACATTTTAATTTTTATTAATGTGTAACATCAGGAATCCAATATTCCCCAATTAGCAGTTTTCTTTTGATGATAAAAAGTAAAAGCCCTTAAAATAAGTTTAGCATTTGTTCTGAAGGACAGCAATAAAGGGATACAACCTTGGAAAGCTGTCTTCCCAGGCTGGTTGCAAAGCCAGACCCAATGAACAGGAGGTGGCAACTGTGAAGAGAAAAGCAGGCTGAATCCCAGTAGAAACAATGACAAAAGTGGGCCCTGAGGGCTTGTCAGGAGGGTCCTGAAACAAAAGATTATGTTCAGCAATTCTATTCCAATTTATGCTCTGTACAGAAAGTGATCCCTTTCATCATTCTCAGTTTAGATTTAATTTTCTTGACACCCTATAAATGGAGACAACATTTTGCATTTCCAATACAGAAATACCACCTAAAGGTTGCCTCATACACAGCAGCTCTACAATGAAAACGGGAGGAATATCCTTCATCTTTTTTTCAGAGTTTTCTAAGAATGCATTGCAAGAATTTGCAATGAAAACCTCTAACTGTCTCTTCTCTCAAGGACATTCACCTTGTTAGAGAGACAAAATATATTCTCAGACCATACGTACTGCTCTAAGTGTTACATTCCTTTTCCAAAACCCATGTGGTCTTTGACCTTTTGTTTTCCATGTCTTACTCTTTAAAAAATAAAATTCTCAAAATTTGCCTCCTTGTTGCTAGAATAAAGTTCATACAACTTCATATTTAATTCATAGGGCCCAGATTCCTACTAATCTCAGAGTATCTATTTTCTGATCTTTCTTACTTCATCTAATTTTTAAAGTCCATCTTGTCATCTGCTGATTACAACAAATAGAATAATCTTTCAATGTGCTGAGTGATGGGGATTTAAAAAAACAACATGAAAAATAAATCATCCAAGTTCAAAATTAAAATGAATGGTAGGCATCAAAATCCAGTCCATCTTACAAATTATAAATTACTTTTAAGACTGAAAAAATCAGATCTTTTAATACTAACCTGAAAACAAAAGCGCCAAGTTAAAAGATGGCCAGATTCTTAAAAAAAAAAAAGGCACCCAGCTTCCCTGTCCAGTTAAAATCTGTTCATCAGAAAGTTCTCTAATCTCAAGTCCCTGATGTTTTTTTCCCTTAGCAAGCTTGTGTGGTTTATACGCTTTGACTATAAAATTATTTCAGTAAAATTTAGAGACTAGTATTTGTTCTTTTTTAAACCCACTAGCCAAGTTATATTCATCTCAAACTTCATCTGCAATGCACTCCTTGGATCCACCCAAACTGTCGATATTTTCCAGCATAATGAATTGGAAAGCAAAGAGAGAAGGCCTTTTTGACACACAATCAGTTAAAACTCCTTCCTAGCCAGCAAAGAATTCTCACTCTTCAAACATTTATTCCTAGGTGTACGGAAATGTCACTGTTAAAAGTCTTCCTTTCCTCAAACCCTGCCGCACATCTTTGCAAAAATCTACACTAAATAATTTCTCCGATACATATTTTCCCAACCATTCTTTTTGTTATTGCTCTCTTAGTGGGCAGCTTCAGCTTTAAGCACCTATAATTCTCCAGTTTTAGGGATAAACCAGTTTGAGGCCAATACCACTCTCCCTGGTAAAAGGTGGTAGACATGTGGTAGGAGCTGTTTCCCATCTCCTAAAGAAAATAAAATCAATAGCAATCTAACATCAAGAAATTAATACATTTGGAGTAAGTTTTGAGGATAAAATCTTACGGTTTTACTAACAAACTAATATGACATTCATGTTGGGTAGAGAAATTTTTTCCTGTCAAGGGGGAAACAGGGAACACACTGTGAGTTAAAAATCTGTCTCTCCTTCCCCAACGAGAAAGCTTTCACACTGTAGGACACAAAGAAGAATGTGAACTTTACTATTCAACTTCCCTCACCCCTCCCTACTTCAAATATCCCAAACAAGAACCCCCCTCAAAAATCCTCCTAATGTTCAAAGCACAAAACATGGCTCCAGAGAACACGGTGGCGAAGATGAGGAGTCTCTAGTCCATTCTCCTCTTTCTGTTAATGGGAGAGTTACAAATTTTGCAGAGGCGTGGAGGCGGAAAATGCTAGCGGTGGAGGAGAAAAAAAGGAGGAAAGAGAAGTAGGATGACAGGCTTAATGAATTACTTGTTTTCCTGATAGTTGAAGGCATTTGGTGGGTGGAGGAGGCACATGTTCTTTCACTAAATAAAAGGCAACATGGCAAGAGAAAGGCTGCATCTTATTTGTATTTTATCTTCAGCTCTGTCAGCCCAGTTAAGCTTTTACACCTCTTTCCTACTTTCCTAACTGCGAATCTTTCCATCTTTACGTTGTGGTTTGGCAGTTCAAGTAAACGCTTTTTTTTTCCCCTGGGGGAAAAAAGACAGTATTGATTTGCTGAAAAGTAAGGATAGGAAGCATTATCTTGAGGAGTAATTGCGTCTTAATAACAGAAGTAAGGATTTATTCCTTACATTGTCAACACGCCACTAAAGGCTACAAGAAGGCAAAAGAGGGAGGTAACATCCTCAATGTCAGGTCTTTGTTTCCTCGCTCCCATTCCATCGGCTCTGCCAAGTGACCCAGTCCCCATAAATGAACATTGCAGGTCTACGTAAACTACTTTCACAAAACAAGATTTTGTTTGGACACTTTCATGCAGCAGTCATTTACAGAGCCGCCCGTCTGTTCCGCTGCTCTCTCCCTAAATTCAGCAGGGAACCGAAATTCAGATTTTCATTTAGACTGGGCAAGAAACCGCACCTCTGGCATAGGGTAGGTCTTTTTCAACTTTAAGCTTACTCCTTTTCATACATTAATGGCATGTGGTTTTGCTCGGGGGTGGGGCGGAGCGGGGGGGGGGGGCTCTTTCTCTCAGAGGAGGCACCTAACTCCAAGACAGCTGAGACTTACAAAGTCTCTAGGAAGATGTTAAAATGCCTTGAACTACTGTAACAGCACCTTTATTCCAGAGGCCATCTACTAATTACCCAGCAGCACCCATGCCGTGGGAAACACACAGTGTAACAGGGTGCAGCTGGGGGAGGCATTTGGGAAGGGAGAGCGACTTTGCAAACTGATGGGATGGAGGGGACAACTTTGAGGTTTGGAAACAAGAGGTCAGGCAAATGCCGAAACGGAGTCCCGCCGGGGGGGGATTCTAGCGTGGGTCTCCGGCTCGCCCCGAGGGCCCGGGGCGCCGAAACCCTCGGCGCATTGTCCTCCCCGGGCTGGCGGCCGCGTCCTCCACCCACGCTCCCGGCGGGCGGGGAGCGCCGCACGCCTCCGAGGCGCCGACCCGGGCAGCGGGCTCCGGCTGGGGGCTCCGGGCACCGTTCCCGGCGCAAGGGTCTGGGCCAGGGGAGGCGGCGAGCGAGCCTCGCTGCACACTCGCACAGGTTGTCCAGCGCGAGCTGAGGACAGAGAGGGTTAATGGTCTCCTGGGCATCTGCCCACCTCAGCCCCCAACTCGGCTCCTCCGTATGCCCTCGGTCCGCCGTCGGTCCCGAAAAGCCCCTTTGACCCCCACCACAGCTCGGCGTCAACAGCTTTTGTTTTGGCCGCGACAAAAAAAAAAAACGATCCCGGAGGAGGAGGTGCCGGGGCTGCTGGTGGCTCTTCAGCAAAGGGTTAGAGAGGAGCGGGCAGCCGCGGCGGCACCTCCTCGTTCCCCACACTCCCCGCGCCCTCTGCCCGCTAACCCGGCCGGGAGACCGCGCGCCTTGGTGCTCACCTCACACTGCGAGGCCCGGGCTCCACGGCGCGCGGGGGGCTGCAGCGCCGGCCGCGGACGGCCACCGGTCCCCCAGGTACACCGAGCGAGCGAGGGAGGACCGCCGGCGCGCGCCTCGCAGCGACCGCGAGTTTTCACGAGCGTCTGGGCGCGCGGCCCGGGGAGCGCGTGCGCGCGCGCACGCACGGCGCAGGCGCGCTTTGCAAGCTCCGCCGAGCGCTCCCATTTTGAGCCCAGCTGCGCGAGGCCCAGTGGTCGCGCTTCGTTGTTTTTTGCTTTAAACCCTGAGTGATGCCTTGCGCTGTGGTAACCCCACGGAGTCGTTTTCAGCTCTGCAAGCGTTGTTAGTAAACGTGCCCGGCGCTCTTTGCAAAACCGTCCCTCCCCTGCTGGGGCAACCCGGGGACTCTCTTCGCCCCACCTTATGATGGTATGATTGCAACACCGCCAAAACCTGTTCTGAGAACGAGAGTGCCCACCGGGGGACCCGGGCATTGAAGTGGTCGAGAGGCAGGTGCCACCGAGTCTAGAGGGCGGCACTCAGTACAGGTTAGAGGCAGGCAACTGGCATGTTGCAGACCTCCACGCCAAGACAACAGAGCAGGCAGGGGGTGCTTGCCCTGGAACAGTACATAACCCTCTCTGCCAAGACCTTAATGAACAGGTGGAGATTGTGGTTATTGATGGCATTCCCCACGGTTTTGCTCCTTAGAGAATGTTTTCTCTCTCTTTTTCTATATAAACAATTGTAGGGCTGAAAATGTCCTTAGAGATCATCTAAACGCAACCTCTCATTTTTCAGAGGAGGGAAAGAATGCCAAGAAAGAATTAAATGACTTACCCAAAGCCACGTGGCGTTTTCGTGACAGTCTAGATTACTCAAAGCCAAAGTTACTCTTTCACACTATTTTACCTACACTTCTTGCTCTTCCTTTTCGTCCTTTTTCAACCTAGACTTCAGAGGCATAATTTTGTTCTGTTGGTATGTGAATATAGTTAATACCACTCAACTGTACACTTAAAAATGGTTAAAATGGCAAATTGTATGTTATGTATATTTTACCACAGTTTTTAAAAGGTGTTCAATAAAAGTTAAATATTGAGTATTAAGCTTAGACAGCCATAAGCATAGTTTAACATCAAAAAGTGAGCTATGGGAAAAAGCATAATAAATGAGATCTAAAGTGACACTTTCAATTTTACTAATAAATATATACTTGTTCAGTATCAGTTTTCCTAAAAAAGCAATGTTGATCCTTAGGCTGATTCTAAGCAAGCCAACGTGTGTCGTGAAGCCAGGACTGCCTTTGCTGAGGGGGAGGGGGAGGCAGATGTGTGAAAAGCCATGTGTTCCTGCTTCGTGTATTTCCAGGCTCCTTGTATCGCGCGGAGCCTGCGGACATGTGCAGCTATGTGCATTTTTATGCAATTTACACAGTGGCCTTGGAAAATGTCAGGCGAAGGACATATGATAACTCACGTGGGGAGGTTGAAAAGACAAAGCAATTATCACTGAATGCATCAACATGATTAAATCTGAGAAATATAACACTGAGTGACAAAAGCAAATTACAAGATATGTAAATTACTATGCCTGTTTAAGAACACCCAGCCATACTGTTTATGAGGGCAAGCGCACGTAGGTATGTTTACTTATATATAATAAGAAATATACAAGTAGGTTAGATGCCAATTTCATGACAGTGGTTGCCTCAGGTGGGTGAGGAGGGGCATGGGATCTGGAAAGCTGAACAGAAAGGGTTTCAACTATTAATCACACACAGGAAACAAAAATGTTAATATTTTAAACAATCCGGGTGGGAATACAAGGGTTTTTCTTATGCAAGTCTCTAAACTTTTATGTTTAAAATGTTTCACTTAAAAATAATGTCGCAGTGTCACAGACGTGGAGCTGTATGCTCGCTGTGAGCGTAAGGTGAATGGCGTCATTCAAACTGGAGGGGTGTGGGGGTGGGGATCAGCACCCAGACTGATGAGGTGCGGGTCGAGAGGAGGCCCAGAGGGTGCTGGTTGAGAAGATAGACCAAAGTCACCTTATTTTCAGGGATAAAAATATTAAAATCCAACAGGGATAAAGTGTGATGCCCTCTTTTATCCCATCTCTCATTCGGTGTTGTAAGCACCAATAGAAAGGCTTTAACGAGGGGGAACTTCACAGACAGACAGCACTCTTAGAGCACGTCGTTAAAACTGCTCTCTTTCTGGATGAACCCGTTCTGAAACCATAAATGTTAACTGGTGATACATGGTAATTTAATATTGCACCTACGTACCTCCCCAAGGCCACCCTCCACCACCAGAGGCTTTGTTTATTCATTTGCATACAACCTGGTCATGTGAAAAAACCACTACTCTAGCATTCAGACAACCTAGGTTCTAATTTCTGTTTGGCCACGTACAGATCCTTAGTTAACTCAAGGAAATCGAAATCTCTATGAGCTTCACATTTCTTTTTCTTTCTAAATTGGAGATATACAAATCCTGCCTGTTTTAAAACTATGAAACACGATACAAATGTAGGGTTTACATTTGTTTAAGTTGGAAGGGAGTATATTCTTATCCATTTTACTGAGGGAAGTCTTTTTGCGGGGTGGCAGGGTGCTTTCTTTTGTTTTTGTGAGCTGCTACCCATAAGAACTGTATTAGATTTATTAAAGAAGGTCTGGCCGCAGTTTTGAATTTTGGGTTATTCTCCAGCACTTTAGAGTTCTATCCCCAGCAGTTATCACTGTGGCCTTATATTATATACCCTCTGTATTTTCTAGCCTTCCTCATTAGATTATTTTTTTTATCCTTGCATTGTTACACTGCCCCTTATTACATGATGGGTGCTTAGTACATTTAATTAAATTAGACTGGATTATAAAATTTCCCACGTTTGGAGTTATTATTATTAAGGCATGCCATCTGCTGGTTCCACAATGTATCTGTCAGTCAGCCTGAATTCCTTAATATTCTGATCGATTAAAATTAATGTTGAAGCATTTGTGAGTTTGTGTATTAGGCAATTTTCCCACGTCCTTCCACTTCCTGTTGCAGGTGCTATTCTTTCACTGAACCAGTCCTGAATTCCTTTTCCTCCAACCCTCGTTTACCTGTTGGTCATTCTTAAAACCTGGATAAATGGAGTTTATATTTCAGAAGCTCGGAGTGACCAGAGCAATATAATTTTGGGCATGGTCAGGAGGTTGGCCTGATTTGGAAAATAAATATGTCTTGAATGGGGGTTTTCAATGCTGCTTGTTTCAGGATTGGATGCATCTTCGTCTTAGCATTATATTGGGAGACCACAGTCCCTCCCACCCTCTTGGCAATCTTTCATTATATCCGTGTGCCCAATTTTGGAGCCAGCCCTCCTGGATCTCCTGGCCAATCAAGAGACCACACATTGTTGCCTGAGAGACCCCGGATGCCAGCGAAAGGATTTATAGGTGGTGATTGGACTACAGGAAGCTACAGGGTGGGGGCTGGGCAAAATCAAAGGAAAAGCAGCTATGGCAACACCAGCGCTTGAGGCTTGAAGAGGGAGTCGAGCCGAAAGAGGTGAGGCAGTGGGTAGTGCATGAAAAAGATGGAGACTCTCTTTCGAGAGCTCCGCTGTCATCCTCCTGGGCCTCTCACAAGCCTTGTCAGTGCTGCTGGGGAATTACATTTTGTTCCGTTTCAACTGCAGTTTAAGTGCCAGATGCTTCATACAAAATTAACAACCAACAAATATTCATATGCCTATCAAACACTAGATCTTTTTATCGTATTACAGTTTTTGCTTTCTAACTAGTTTACTATAAGATGAACCAGTATTTAAATCTAACCATACCCTAATGCCTGATACTTTCCTGATAATATCTGAGGTTCCTTTCTCTAATGATACTGCAGTATACAATGAGTGAGTTGTGTGTCAGCAGAGAAACTCAATGCTATTCTGCTCGGTAAACTCCAAATAAAAACCTAGTAATCCTAAGTATTTTCTCAGTGCTCAATTCCTGATGTTCTGAGTTTCACCCTGCATTTCCACTGATTTTAATCCTTAAACTGTCCTCTCCACTGTTTCATTCATTTGTTCCACTGATTTAACAAATATTTATCAAGCATCTATTATGTACTATGAGATTAAGAGTCAGGTGAGCAGTCTCAGAAAATTACATAAGCAAAGAAGCATCAGTGTTTTGTATTGTTTTCTTCAGTTCAGTGTGTCTGGGCGGATAGCACATGAAGAGGGAGAGAGACAAATGAGGCTCAAAAGGTAGATGGAAGTAAATTCATGATGAACCTAGACCTGCATGCTAGGAGTGTGGATATTCTGTAGCCATCAGCGAGCCTCTGAGCCGTTTTGAACTGCACGGGGACATGATCAACTAACTGATCTTAAACAAAACAAAACAAGATGAAAACCTCGTAAATAGAATAGTGGTTACCAGAGATGAGGAGCGGGGAGAGAATACGTTAATAAAAGGGTACAAACTTTCAGTCATATGATGAATACATTCTGGAGACCTAATGTACAGCATGGTGACTATAGTTAATGGTAATAATATAACATATACTTGACATTTGCTAAGGGAGTAGATCTCAAATGTTCACACACACACAAATGGTAACTATAGGAGGTGATGGATATTGAATAGTTTGTTCATTTCACAATGTATAGACATATCAAAACACCACCTGTACACTTTAAACATATATAACTTTTATTTGTCAACAAAGAAAACTCTCCAGCAGTGAACTGTAATCTCCATTAAAGCAGAAACCCTTTTTTAAAGAGTATAGTTTATTGATTATGCTATTGCAGTTGTCCCATTTTTTCTCCCCTTTATTTCCCTCCACCCTCAACCCTCCTCCCACCAGCATTCCCCCCTTTAGTTCATGCCCATGGGTTGTACATATAAGTTCTTTGGTGTCTCCATTTCCTATACTATTCTTAATCTCCCCCTGTTTGTTTTGTGCCTACCATTTATGTAAAGCAGAAACTCTTACCTTTATACCCCCAACACAGGCCTAACAGGTCCTAAGCAAAGCTGAATAATGGTGACAGTGTGAAGAATGGCTTGGACATGGAATTAGAGATGTGTGGCCATTGGAACTTTCCCAGAAAACCCATCCTTGCTGTCAGCATGGAAATGGAACGTGGAACTAGAAACATACATTTTGGGCTAAGGCCATAGGCCCTCTTTCTTCCTTTCTGTCCAAAGAAAAATTAAAATGAAAGATAAACATTCAGAAACGGCCATTAGGAGGAAAGAGGTCACAGAAAAAGCAGCACCAAGTTCTTTATGTGAAAGGAAGGGAAGACAGTTTGCTTCATCTTGTTGATGGAATGGGGGCAGTTGTTTCTATGTATGTTACATGAAAGTGCATATCTGTGCAGTAGCCCTGAGTGGTCCGTGCTGTGAACACATGTGTGCATGCAGACACGCACACTGCCTGTCTTCTGGTGTGAAGGGAGGAGGGAAAAACTGTAAGAGGATAATGACAAAAGACAAGGTAGGGCACCCCCACCTTCATGCTTCAGCAGGACTATTCTACCAAGAGGGCTGTGTCTCTTGGCCAGACCCGTCTCCTGAATACCAATTTTCCTCAAGTTGATTTAAAGAAAACCTAGTTCAAATAATTTCTAGCTCTGAGGACCCAAGGAAAAAAAAATGATAAAGCAACTAGTGCAGGGCCTTGGGGAGGTCTTAGGAAAATTCCTTTGTCCTAATTCAAAATTTTTGCTTGGCTTGTTTCCTACACAGAGTGGGAAGAGAAGGAGTTTCTCCGCTTATAGCAGGAGTTTTTAACCTGTGGTAAGCAAAATTTTATGTTCATGTGCATTTTTCTAGTGAGAAGATTCATAGCTTTCATCACATTCTCAAAGAGTTATTTGGCCCTCGGAAGAAATTAAAACAATGAGTTTAATAAGAAGAAAGGTCAGACGTAAATAAATAACAACAAAAAGAGAAATAGGAAGTTTTTGACTGGGCAGATCTAGACTCTGACCGTGCTTTGTATCTATAATTTGCTTGCTCACATGTACTTTCATATCTGCCAATTATTAATACTGCAATGAAATAATTTCTTATGCCTTTTGCAACTTAACTAAATAGGTGTGACTTAGATAATTAGCTGTTAGGGGGCTGATTTGAGTCCCTTTATTCCAGTGGTCTGATGGCAGCAGGTATTGTCTGATGCAAGAAGGCATTGTCTAATGATGCCACTGAGGTTTTCAAATATTGGTTTTATCTTCAGCTGTAATTGAAACCTGAGACATACTATCATATGTCAAGTGAGAGCCTAGAAGATTTTAGATCTAGCGTTTGGGGGAATCCCATGTCAACCATAAAGGGATGATTTTTTACTTTTAACTGTCCAGTATTTGTTACTGAAGAGTAATTTTTGGAGCCCATAGATCAGGCAGGCAAGCTCTGGTCCCCTCAGTCATCACCACTGCCTTTCAATATGAAACCCAGCTTTAGAGAGGAAGGAAGGCAGAAACACTGAGGATGTACATTGAAACCACCATCAACCTGCTTTAAGTGTTTTCCACCTTAAAGTATTTGTCATGGCCTTCTCAAGGACAGATATTGAGGCACCTGTGAATGATCAAACCTACATGGGGTCAAAAAAATTTTGGTTGTGAATAATAGAGTTTAGATAATGTAACCAAAAGAGGAAATTTATTGCAAGGATATCAGGTGGCTCACAAAATGGACAAGAAAAGACAAGAAGTCTCTGAGGGATGAGGCCATAGGAACAACTTAACAGAGCAGCAATGCTACTTTGAATGACCACCCCAGCTGGAAAGTAAGGATAAGACGGCATCTCTCCAGCTGACATACTTCCGTTTCATGACCACCTCTTGGACAGGAAAGGGAAGGCCACCTTGATTAACCAACCCAGCAAACTCTAGACAATGAGAGAAAAGTAATGCCTTATGGAAATTATAGTGCTTTAATAAAATGAAGGCAGACGTATACTGAGCATTTAAAAACAGCACATTTCCCTCAATAAACCCAAATCTGTCCGTCTCCGAAGGCGTGGTATTTTATATTATTATATCATTCTACTTTTTAAATATGGTATCAAGCTAGAACCTTTGTTAGTTAGATGTCAGAAAGTTAAGAGGGGAGAAAGAAAGTCACGAGGGACAAGGGTGGAGTGTTTTATATTGCACTATGATTTTATAAATTGAATTACCTCTTCTTTCTAGCCAATACGGTATGTTATTAGCTAGAAGTGATTCTGGATTACCCTCCATGGTCCAACAAAAATAGAGTTAAACAAACCTGGGTCTAATTTCCAGTTCTACCACTTACTGTCTATATAATTTGGGGCAGAGTGTGTAGCTTAAATGAGCTTCATTTTCTGTGTCTATATAAAATGACCTAAAATCTACCATCTCACCAGATTGTTAGGAACTTTAATTGAGCATAAAGATAAAGTACTTCCAGTAAACGTTCTTCCCCTCAATTCCTTCTCTCAACATACTAAAAGATTGTGTGATATTAATATACTCAGTTTCTGAAGATTACATGATTCATTTCTTCTGCTAGGTATAATTTTTCTCATGGAAGAATACCCAGTTACTCATGATGGCATTTGCACCTCCAAAAAGCATGGATGGTCCTAAAATGCAGACAAAGATGAGTACCTGGACACCCTTAAACCACCAGCTTTTGAACGACCAGGTAAGTGACCAGAGCTATTTTATCAGGTGCATCCATGCCTTAAAAGGAAGAAAAAGTATTAAAAGTTTGGTGATCAGAATATGAACAGCAGTTGTTTAGGATTGTGTAATGGAAGAAAAAATGAAGGATTTTTTTCCCAACATTTTTGAGTCCTTGCTATGTGGGCAAGGTTGGCAGTAAACCAAGTCCCTACCTGTGATGAAAATGTCTTAGATTTGTTCTTTCCTCCACTCACTGCTCCTCTCTCTCACTCTAAATATTTTTTTTCTTCTATCACTGGTTCTCTGCTGGAACCACCAGGAATGAGAGAGGAGCCGGTGGTTTATGAGGCGTTCCCCCAAAAACAGATTTTCTTGCTAGATTTGCAGTTACTAGGTAATGCTGCACATTTAACCAAATAAATAAAATAAATAAATCTCATCCCATTATTCACATGACTCAGGTTCTCTTAAGAATTTATTTCCAACCTGCATTCTGGGGAGGCACTAGCAGAATTAAACAAACAAAGGATTTCAAGGGTGGGAAGCTGAATAGCATGCTGGGGTATGAGACTGGCCAACCTCTGGAGACTTCTGTTCCTTTTTCAGGTAAGGGCAGAATTTACCAACTGGTCTGTGAGCTCCTGTTGTCAGTTCAGTTGACTCCTGACCCACAGATGTCTGAACTGTGGGGGCCCACTCATACATGGAATTTTAACTATGTGGGGGGTCAGCATCCCTAAACCCCTCGCTGTTCAAGAGTCAACTGTGCCTATTACAAGGACCACATCTACTTGGCAGTAAAATCTCATCAGTATGGCTTTCTTGGCTCTCATTGCTTTTTGCTGGCTTTCCCACTCAACTCTAATATATTGAGTTGAGATTGTCTTCTTTCTCTGTCTCCAGTGCCTGAGAGGGTTCGTGAAACATGAGACATGGAGTCATCCTGCGACCTCCCTCCATTGACTCTCAGCTTCTTGTCCCTACAGCCTTCCTTCCTTGGCCTGGATTTGGCCCTTTGCTCTCTGAACCTAACGGATACACTCATCAATCTGGCAAAGCTGGAGCACCAATCCTGACCCCTCCTGCTTAGTACTTTCCTATTTCTATTCCCCAGATGGGTAACATGAGCAGTTTGGCAAGTAAGACAGAGGAGCCAGCATAGTGACCAGAATAATGAGAAATAAAAGGGAGGGGGAGACTGAAAAGGGAAATGATAAAGGAAGGAAAAGAAAAGTAAGAAATAGCCCTGGTTGGTGTAGCTCAGTGGATTGAGTGCGGGCTGTGAACCAAAGCATCGCAGGTTCAATCCCAGTCAGGGCACATGCCTGGGTTGCAGGCCACGGCCCCCAGCAACCACACATTGATGTTTCTCTCTCTCTCTTTCTCCCTCCCTTCCCTCTCTAAAAATAAATAAATAAATAAAATCTTAAAAAAACTCTTAAAAAAGAAAAAAGAAAAGTAAGAAATAGAAAAGGGGGACTAGGAGAAAAAAAGGAAAGGCAGAGAGAGAGAGTACGCAGCATTCATCTAGCCCTGAACAACATGGGTCTATTGAAAGTCCTTTTTATTCATCTGGACAATTATTTGTTCATCACCTGTTTGCAGTGTTCTTAGCTCTCCAGCAGTTTATGTAACGACTTCTCTGCTCGCCTCCCACACACCCAGAACTTTAGTGTTTAGTTTTGAAATCTGTTTTCCTATGGAGTGAATGGTGAAGATTTTACACAAGTGCAAAATGACTCAAATTGAAATACATATTCATTGGATGCCTTGCTTTTCAGAAGTTTTCTTTAGAAAATTAGAAGTCTTAAGTAATTCAGGAACTGTGGAGGAAAAAAGGTCTTAATTTTCTGATGGCCTGTTTGTTGTAGATTGGGTCGCTAGAGAAGCAGCCTCTGAGATGGGCATGTAGGGTGTTCATTGGGGAGGCGCTGGGGACCAGCACCGGGAGGGGCAGGGAGCAGAGGAGGGGGCAGAGGTGGAAGCTGAAGGGAAGGGAGGAGGTTTGGGGCCGAGGAAGAAGCTGGGCTGTGATGCATTCTCAGTAAGGCCTCCACTGGCCCAATAGCCACCCTGAAGGTCCTGGGCAAGGCACCTCAAGCTCAAGCTCATGGCTGCCAGCCAGCTCTCACAGCAGGTGGGGGAATAAATAAGTCCTTTAGTCCCACAGGGGGTTCTGGGCAGTGTGTTACAGCAAGCATTGCATTGTCTTAATCTTGGTTCTTGATTAGCTTTTGTCGAATTGAATAATTTCTGAGATAATGTTTATTTTGTTGTTCAGACCTCCCATTTTATTCCAAAAAATTATTTTTTGATTTAGTTAGGTTCTCATTTGGAGTAACATTATTTTTTAAAATCTTCACGTGTATATAAATGTAAATAGACATGCATATAGAGTTCGTGTATGCAAATACCGAACTCCCACTAGTGGTTTCACCCAGAGTTGAGCGGCTCTGGGAGAAGTGGGCCTGTTAGAAGAGAACTTTCATTCTTTTTACTTTTCACAGTGCATTAAGATTTCAAACTTTAAAACAATTTTAAAAATAAATATAAGTACAAATACAAGTAAACAAAGAATAATTTTGGGGCCCTGGCTGGCGTAGCTCAGTGGATTGAGCGCGGGCTGCGAACCAGGCATCGCAGGTTCGATTCCCAGTCAGGGCACATGCCTAGGTTGCAGGCTGTGGCCCCCAGCAACCGCACATTGATGTTTCTCTCTCTCTCTCTCCATCCCTCCCTTCCCTCTCTAAAAATAAATAAATAAAATCTTTAAAAAAAAAAAAAAGAATAATTTTGGGAATTGAACATTCTGTTCCTAGAGCAGCTGTTACAATCATTTCCTAAGTGGCTGGAGTAAGTCATCTGCCTTCTCTAGTCTTTCACTCTTTTCCTTCATGAGATGAGTAGGTTGGATCGTGTGACTCTGAAGGTCCCTTTTCACATCTAACATTCTGGCTGAGTGAGAGGGACTAACAACAGATGCCGAGGATACAGCTGGTCTGAATGTGTCCAGACGATAATTTCAAGGGGTTTTCTACACTTCTAAAACAGGGCTTTGTCACTGCCGATCAGTGTAATTTTGATGTCCTGCTTCTTTTGTTTTTGTTTTAATTTTCTTCTATTTTGTACTAAAATGTGAAATATGTAACTATTCCAGACTAAAATAAGAGTCACAGGATTTTTAACATCATTGTAGGCTTTAAGCAGAAAGATGGAATTGAAATTCAGATGCCTAAAAAAAAAAAAGCCAACATCATTAGCATTAGGTAAATGTAATGAATTTCAAAATAATTGAAGTATTGTGAATTTTGAGAGGAGCAATGTTTTGGCCATCTAGTGTTTGAATTGAAAGTAACCAACTTTTTTTTTCAAGTATGGTTCACAGATGTAGTACAGTACATGTTAAAAGGGTGTGCTGAGAAAGAGCATTTTGTTACCATCAATCAATCATCATTTAGGAGCCTCTGTCTTACTCCTACATCGTAATAATGTCACTTAGTGAAATATGTAACTGCAGTGTCGATAGACTGAAATAACAATGTACGACTTTGATTTAACAGCACACCCTGAATAAACAGTGTTATAGACATTCTGCAAGGAAAGAAGATCCATTTTTATATTTCCATTTTGAATCGATACTTTGTTTGCCAACTCTTTAAGGCGAAGAACATGATTGCAAATCTTTAAAATGAAGACTTGCTCCAAACCATAGAATAGAAGACTCTAACTGAGGACCTGACAATTAAATACTTTGTCCCAAATTTTATTTCTTGTCAAGGATGGAATCAAAACCAGATCTGAGTTCCTTTGGTGTTTTCCCTCCCCCTTCACTCCCGTCAGTGTCTACTTGGGTCTAGATGCCCCATGATAAAGAACCAAATGTGCTCGGACCCTGCTCAGGCTTGATCCCTGCTCCTTTAAAGACTGTTGCTTTAGCCTGAATAACGTTCCTGAACAAAAAGCATTCATTTGAGCAAAGGGATTGCAATCCGACAGACACAGATTCAGGTAGCACCCCAAACTGCACTCTGGAGAGAGCAAGGAAAGGCAGGATTTATGAAGACAAGACCCACAAAATGTAATTCTTTCATGCAAATGAAGGAGTGCTGGCTAGGTTAACAAGAATTGATTAGTTCCAGTATGCAAATGAGGAAGACAAGAACTACTAGGAAGTAAGTAAAGTCCATATGTGTCCATGTAGCAGTTACTCTAGGTGTTTGTGGCTCAGCCTTGAGCTAAGTTTAGCAACAGGCTTGCAACTTAATGCAGCTCTGAGAGTTGAGGCGCAAGATGCTCATAGGCCCCACTTCCTTAATAATCTTCTGACTCTATTTTAAGTGACTCCCTTAGCAATATTTATTCCATTATTATTCGGACCCTGCTTAGACTTGGTGGTTGGCCCTCTAAAAACTGTTGTTTTAGCCTGAGTAACACTCCCCACCTCCCACCCTACTCCTTTCCTACTACTTCTTGCTGTTTCTCCTCGCCCCTTCAAGTCGGTGCCCCTTTGTTTCCAATGCCCCATGTTGTCCTTGGCCACCGTCATGGTTGTCCCATTCTCCTTTTGAAAGGAGATTGTGCTCTTGGGGTCTACCCTGTTCTTCTCCCACTGTAAAGCCAAAGCCCGTTGTGCTGGAGGTCAGGATGGGGAGACCACGTTTCCAGTGAGGAGCCAACTGAGTTGAACTGAGCAGTCTGGAACCTTTTTTAAAAGCTATAAATGTAACCCCTTCGGGCCTCTGGTTAGCCTCTCTAAAACAAGGAAATTGAGCAAAAAGATCTTTAGGATTTCTCTGAGTGCTAAGATTCTATGACTTTTGAAGCTTTGTTGTTGCTGTTGTTGTTATTGAATCAGCAGGTATTTGGGGGCCTGTCACAGAACTGGTGGAGCAAGTGGAGGAAGTGGTTGTAATCTGCATGGGAAGACAAAATGAACGGGAACAACTAGAGAGCCATTGCGGGCTCTCTGGAGACCCAATGGAACGCGCACTAGACGTGGAGCAGAGTTGGAAGGAGCTAGGTGACTGGGCATCGGGAAAATGGCGGTGCTGACAACGTGGTTTGGGTGGCAGGTGACTGACTGGCTTCGGTTAGATAAAGGAGAAGAATTCAGAAAGTACTTGAATCCAAATTTTTTAATCTTCTGTTCTTTAGGTTCTCTTCTATTTTCATCTAAAAATTCTGAATTTATCTGTTGCTGTTAGTTAGGGTCCTAGTGGCTCAGGTGGCAGCTAATTAGCAGGGAGGAGAGAAGGGTGTTCTTTTCCTTCTTCAATGTACAAAGAATGTCTACCTGTGGTGTATGAGATTCCTGGCCAAAAGCAAAACTGACATTTTGCTGGTTTTAAGTTTGGCGTTGAACCAATTATTTCAGTCCCTGTTTTGTATGCCCTTTGAAACTAGAGTTTGAGAGTCTAGAAACGGAAGGAAAGCACGATCTGTTAGAAGCATAAAGGCAGCTCCTCATCCTTCTCCACGAAAAGGGAAAAAATAGGCCTGAGTTTCTCTTCAAGTAGGAACATTTTGCAGTGCTAGAGAATTTAGGGAGTGCTAAGAGGAAGGGGAAAATATTGATTCCAATTTTTAAAAAATTTAAATCATTTTTTTATTTACAGTTGACATGTGATATTATATTAGTTTTAGATGTACACCCCAGTGATTAGACATTATATAACTTACTAAGTGATCGTCCCGATAAATCCTGTACCCATCTGACCCCACACATAGTTATTAGGACACTGTTGACTATGTTCCCTATGCTGTACTTTACATCCCTGTAACTATTCTGCAACAATCCCTTCATCTTTTCTGCCCGTCCCCCCAACCCCCTCCCATCTGGCAACCATCAAAATGATTCCAATTGTGAAAGCTGACAGGTTGCATGTGTGGGAGTGAGAGAGACATTTACATCTGCTCATTACTTTCTCTTGCTTCCTCTCTCCGTAGTTCCCTCCCCTGCCAAACATTCTCACATTAGTTTTCCCTTCCTCGCTCATTCACATACACCTGTGACTCACGCTCAGAGACACACCCCAGCACCGATGGGTAGATAACTCATGTGTACCAATAGACCCATAAAGATTGTCATTGTCACATTCATTTAATCCAGCAAACACGAGTACCTGTGACATACTGTGTACGACACTCTACACTGGAGATGGAAAGATGAATGAGACATTCTGTTCTAAATAGTAAATAACAACAAACCTATACAGATAAACACTGAGTTGTAAGTCCAGAGGTATAAATACAAACATTCCTGATCCTACAAACATATAAGTATATGTATAGCCACTGATATGTGTGTGTACTGAAATACAAAAAGAGCTGCTCAGCCCTGGCTGGTGTAGCTCAGTGGATTGAGCACAGGCTGTGAACCAAAGGGCTGCCGGTTCAATTCCCAGTCAGGGTCCCTGCCTGGGTTGTGGGCCAGGTCCCTCAGTGGAGGCCACATGAGAAGTAACCACACATTGATGCTTCTTTCCCTCTCTTTCTCCCTCCCTTCCCCTCTCTCTAAAAGTAAATAAATAAAACCTTTAAAAAAACATATCCATTCAAAAAAAAGAGCTGCTCATTCATAAATTTCACAAGTTGTGAAACTATTAATACTGAAATATTTGGAGGGAGGATCTCCATTTTCCTGTTTTTTCTTTGTCAGTTTTTCCATCTCCTTTCAAATTGTAAAACTGATTTCACTTTAGAATTCCATTCTTTTCTTATTTCTTGCCTTTAAAACATTATTACTTCTGCCCTGGCAGGGTACTCAGTTGGTTGGAGCCTTGGCCTGTGCACCAGTGGGTTGCAGGTTCAGCCCCTGTCGGGCGTGCAGGGGAGGCAACCAGTCAATGTTGCTCTCTCACATCAAGGCTTCTCTCTCTCTTCCCTCCTCTCTCTCTCTCTCAAATCAATACACATATCCTAGGGTGAGGATGAAAACATTATTACTTCTTTAAGATGATTATTCCACATGCAGGAACTGAGAGAAAAGATACCTTGCCCAAATTAAAAATAAGTACCTCCTCAGGAATTAAATAAATTCTTTTATACTCAGTGGACATAATGAAAAGACTACTTATTTATTGATAATACTTTAATGATGTCTTTCTTATAATGGGTATTTTGAACCATGAATTATGAAATTATTCTTTTTTATTTATTGTAGGTATTTGAAGAAAGAAGAGCTCTGCTTGGAAAATGGGTAACCATTTAAAATATACTTACTTCTATATTTGAAGCAGATAAAATATACTTACTCCTGTATTATGTTATGTTACCATAGAGCCCAAAGAATTCAATTTGGATATAAGGCAATCAGTGGTGATTGCTCATAGCCTGAGAAGTTTGGTACTTTCTGTACCAGTTACAGTTATCAGGAAAACAGAAAATATACCAGTTATTTTAACAGATGCAATTAAATTTAATAAATAGCGCTGGTTGGACAAATACTGGAAAACGGAAAAGAGAGAGCAGAGGTGCCGTGGAGATGGCACTGCAGGAACTAGCTGCTCCCAGCTTTGCTGATACCTCAGGAGCTCAGAGAACGGACCTCGTGGAGTTGGGACCAGCCCTGGGGGGTGGGGGGACCAGACTTCCGAGGAATAAAGTAGACAGCAGCCAGCTGATCCCTACACCTCTGAGGGAGTGCGGAAAAGATTAGACGCTGGAATCGACCATTACTGCCCGGGAGAAGAGTTAGGGTGGTGCTGCCAGGGTCAGCAAGGAAACAAAGGAGTGAGGCTTTCACCTCAGTTTCCCTCTAGTACCGCCCTCTCCATTGGCAACATTTAATAGGGAGTCCGCTGTCAAAGGGGAAATACAGTTTATAAAGACTCAGCCTTCTGTGCTCACAAAGTAGAAGACAGGAAGGTGAGTTGGATGTGAGAGGCAAGAGCTTACTAACCAGCACAGTTCATCCATTGGCTACTCAGCATCCATGTTCACCCTTACACATATGCTTCAGATTGTTACAGTAACAACCGTACGCTGGTATCTAATAAGGTACAACTACCCTTTATACAAATGAGGACTTTCTTACTCTTTCCTTAAAGGAGGCACAGAGTACCTGTGGTCATTACCCACCCTTGTGCCAGGATTAAAGTGTCCACTTCTGACCGATGTTCATTACTTGTCAAATTACTCTACGGTCCTGTCTAATAGTCTCTATCACCCAGGAGAGTTGAAAACATATGGTCAAGCAAAAACTTGTACACAGATGTTCATAGCAGCATTATTCATAATAGTCAAAGAGTACAAACACCCAAATATCCATAAACTTATGAATGAACAAGCCAAAAGTGGTATATCCATACAATGGAATATCATTCAGCCTTTAAAAAGAAGGAAATTCTGATACAAGCTACAATATGACATTTGAAGGCGTTGTGCTAAGTGAAATAAGCCAGACACAAAAGGACAAATATGGTCGTACGATTCCACTTATTTGAGTACCTAGAGTAGTCAGATTCATAGAGACGGAACGTACAATAGAGGTTACCAAAGGGTGGGATGTTATTGTTTAATGTTTACAGAGTTTCACTTTGAGATGAAAAAGCTCTGCAGATGGATAGTGGTGATGGTTGCAGAGCAATGTGAATGTATTTAATGCACCTAAACTTTACACTTAAGAATGGTTAAAATGGCAAAATTTTGAAAAGCAAGGGTAAGAAACAACAATGAAGCTCCGATACATGGCACAACATGGATGAACCTTGAAACTAGTAAGCCAAGTGAGAGAAACCAGTACAGAGGCCCCATAGTATATGATTCCATTTATAGGAAGTGACCAGAGTAGGCAAGTCCGTATTGACAGAAAATAGATTAGTGGTTTCCAGGGGCTGGAGGAAAAGGGGAAGAGGGATTGACTGTAATTGGTACACGATTTCTTTTTTGGGACAATGAAAGTGTTCTAGAATTAAAAAATAATGGCTACACAAGCTTGTGAATATACTGAAAACTACTGAATTGTATACTCAGGATGCTGAATGTTATGGCATGTGAATTATATCTCAATTTAAAAATAAATGAGGATTCCTTTAAAAAACTATACTTGGATTTCTTTAACTCCTGATGTATGTAATAAATTTGAAATAGTCCATCTTTAAGGCATACAGAGCCTTCTTCCCTACGGGACCATCTTTGACCCAGGATATAACTCCTTTCCTAGGAGTTACTGACTCATTTTCCTAAGTGTCTTAATGCATTCAGGCTGCTAGAACAAAAGACATAGGCTTATGAACAACAGAGGTGTATTTCTCATAGTTCTGAAACTTAGGAAGTCAAAGATCAAGGCGCTGGTGGATTTGGTGTCTTGTGAGATCCCATTTCTGGTTCGTAGACGACTGTCTTTTCACTGTAACTTTATGTGGTTGAAGGGGTGAGGGGCTCTTACGAGGGCACTAACCACATTCGTGAGGCCTCCACCCTCATGACCTCATCACCTCTTAATGTCCCCACCTCCCAATACCACTGCCTTGGGGATTAGATTTCAACATATGAATTTGGCAGGGTTGGGGGGGTACATAAACATTCAGTCCATTGCACTAAGACTAACATAAAACACTATTCCTTACTATTTCTGTTTATCTTAGTTGGTCACCAGTTCTTTTCTGTGATGGTCTACAAGCTTCAGTCTAAAGATGTTTGTTAACCTAAGAAAAATAAATGATGTCTCCGGAAGGATTCATAAGAAAAGGGGCAACATTGGTTTCCTTCAGTTCTCTACTGTAATCTCTCACAGGGTGGAAGAGATTCTTTTCTGAATAGCTTTTCATATCTTTTGATATTTTTATGCATGTGAAAGTATTACCTATTCAAAATAATAATGAACTTTACAAAATAAATTTACTAAAAATACCAAAAATTTCAAATCTAGCTGAGTTTTTCTCATATTCTATATATGTTTTAAAAAAATTTTTATTGATTGATTTTTAGAGATAGGAAGGAAGAGAGAGAGAAATTTGTTTTTCCAATTATTTATACATTCATTGGTTGATTCTTGTATGTGTCCTGACAGGGGATTGAACCCACAACTTTGGTATATCAGGACAGTGCTCTGACCAACTAAGCTATGTAGCCAGGGCTATACATGTTTTTAAAGTAGATTTGCATCTGTTACCAGCAACTTAAAAGAAACTATGTAGAATGACTATGTTTGCATCAGCTATCATTCCACTTGCTATCAGTGGAAATCGCTAAATCAATATAACCAGGGCTAATGTTCAGCCAGTATTTGGTGTGACTGATCAGCTTCTGTTTTGATTGATTAATGGTCCTATAGCATGCCCTTTGGTAGCTCAGCTGGTAGAGTGGGGGCTGTAGGCTATGTCTGTGTGATTGATTAATAGCATTGCCAATTATTACATGTTTTAAATATTACCCTGGAGGTCTAATATTTTAAATATTACCCTATAAGGTCTTCAAACATTTTAAAAGATCTTATTTCTTCTTTTTTTTTTTACCATAACTAGTAGAAATATACATTTTCAAAGATCACTAATTATCTTTCTTGACTCATTCACAGTGGGCAGACATGGTCCTTTCCTGCTGTTTGCTGTCCATTTCTTGATACCACCAGGCACTTAATACATATTATGTAAATTAGTAAATGATACTCACTGCTTTTTCTCTTTTGCCCAAGAACAAACCTGTTCTTTAAATTCCCTAGATCTTGTAAACTTTTTTGTTTGCGTGTTTCATGAACACCTAAGAGATTAACATAAGAAATACATTTTGCAAAAAAAGAAATATATTTTCCATCTCCCTAGTTTTCAGCATTTCCTTCTCTACTGAGTCCCTCCCATCAGCACCGACACGTGCCCTAACCTAACCCTCTCCCGTGTTTTCTTTTTTTTTTTTTTAAGACAGAAGGAGAAAAAACAAGCAGAAATGAGCTTTCATTCCCCACTCATAGTCCACCCTGTGTTTCTTTTCCCTAACACGAAACCTCTGGAGCCAGTCACACCCTGTACGATCCCACCTCCCGTCTCCTCACCAAAAACCCTCGCCCTTCCATTCAAACCTCAGTGCCCAAAGCACCCTGCTAAAAAAAAAAATACATTTTCTAAAAAAGAAAGGAAAAATAAGGATACCAATTTTTCTGTTTTACTTAGCATTACTTGGGATTTTCATTGTAAGGATCAAGTATTGGTTTTAAAGCTTGACCTAGTATTAAGAGTGAAGTCATTTTAAAAAGCACTTTGGACACTGTAAGGTAAGATGTAATATGAAACCTATTTAAGATAGACAATCCAAAAGTATTTTCTATTTGACTGTAGAATGTCATTTTTGTTTGCACATTTGCACATGATCCTGTCTGATGTTCTGAACAGCAACAAACAGAACAACTGAGAGAAACTGACAAGTTCTTCTACTTTTTCGGTTCCGTGCTACTACTTGCTCCCCCATCTCAAACCTCTGCCATTCGGTCTGTTAGAAAGGATGGCCTACTGTAGTATATTAGTTGAAAAGAAAGCATCTCACATTTCCCCAGCTTCTATGTTGTTAACAGAAATAACAGTAATATTATAAATAATTTTTAAAAAGTAGATGGCGTTACTTTTAACTTGCTGGAAACAAAGATAATAACAATTAAAATTCGAAAGAGAGGCTGCTGCCCAGTTCGAATTGCTGTATGATCAAATAAGCTCTTGAAAAAATTTTTAACGTGCCTCCATTTACCTTTTAACAAGAATACCAAAGTGCTACTTCCTAGGGTTGCCCTTATGAGAGAAAATGAAGATTTAAATGGGGAGGGCCCAGGAGAGAGCACCTGGTACATCTCAGGGACCCTGGGAGGTATTTTATTGACCCCATTTGAGAGTTGCCCAAACCGAACCTCGGAGAGGAGGCATCCCCTGCCCAAGGAACACCGGAGGCTGTGGCATCCTTCCAAGCACTCCCAGCCTGTGGCACTCACCTATCCCTCCCAATTTGGAGATCACTGCCCTGAAAGAAACCTGTGCAGGCCTGCTCCTAGATGCAGAGGAAGCTGGAAAATGGAATTCTGTTCCAGGACCTTCCATTCAGAGCCCTCAGCACCTGCCTCAGTGAGTGCTGAGTGAAGTTTCCTCTGTTCTAAAAGGAAGGAGCTGGAAAAGTGTGACATTTGCTCCCTGCCAATTGGAGACCCATGGTTCTGCAGCTGTTATCTCACCAGGAGGAAGCCACCTGACACAGCTGAGACCGTCACAGGGCTGGAGGAGAGAAGAATTTGGTCCTCAGTGGTGATGACAGAGGTGAAATAACCCACCCCTAGACCTCCACCCCATAGCTTGGACTTCCTTTTTTTTTCTTTTGCCTTTTTAGATTAAAAGAGAGAGAGAGAAATGGGAAAATATTTTGCAAATTGCATGCTAGATAAAGATCAATATCTAGGAGATACAGAGTTCTTAAAAATCAATAAAAATATATGCAAATACCTATACAGAATAGCGAGCCAATAGAAGAATGAGAAATATACAAAAATACACATATGGCCAATAAACATATGAAAGATGCTCTGTTTCACTAAAATTAGAGAAATACAAATTAAACCATGAGATTCCCAATTCCTTCCTCTATCTATGCGTCCAAAATTAAAGAGACAGATAATACCCAAAGTGAGGTTCAGTGGTGAGTAGGAGGGTACGCAAATACAACTGGGTGTACACAACTGGAGGGAATAAAAATGGTAAAGACATTTAAAGACGGTTTGACAGGCTCTATCAAACTTTTAAATGCAAATATGCTTTGAACCTGCAATTCCACTCCCATTTTTCTGTCTAGAGAAGTGTTCATATGGGACATGAGAAGACATGTTCCAGGACATTGCAGGGTTTTGTTTTGTTCTGTTTTTGTATCGGAAATAACCTAAATGGTATTGGCAGTAAAATAAGTAAATAGATTATCACATACCCATCTTACCAAGAATGAATGAGAAGACAGTATGATCTGGAGTTCATTAGATATCAGGATGTTTATGGCTGTATTTTGCTTTTAAAACTGTGTAGTATTCTACAGAATAGGCATATTCTAATTTATCTAACTGCTTCCCCTTTGCTGGGTATGCGTGTATGTCAGTGCATAGAAATTCATAGACATCAAACTGTGAGCTGTGCCTGTTTCCGGGGAATGGAGTGATATTTGATGGGGAGGAGTAGTTGGAGAGGATGTTCGTGTTTGATTATGTTCATACATTTCTGAAACTTTTAAAACGAGTGTATTCATACTCTAATTGTGGTACTAAGTTTTTGACAATAGGACTCAAACTCAATCAGAGTAAGATAAAAAAATAAGCAAAAAATAACAAGGCTCCCTCTTTGTCTTGTCCTTCCCTCCCCATGAACTTTGCCTTGGCATTCAGTGTGAGACAAATGGACCATGGTCTCCAGCACCTGCCCTCACTTACTGAAACTGCGGCAAGAATCTTGCTTACTATTCCAACTCCTTTGATAGTAGGGTCTTCACAGTTCTGTTGAGTCCAGAAAGCCCTTTAAGCAGGCATTAAAATAATGATAAAATACAATTATAAATATGATTTAATGTGACATAACATAACATACTGTAAGAAATGAACTGTGAAGCAAGGTACCGTAAATGATACCAGGGTAGGAAAATGGCCCCAGTTGCTCCCCAGCCTCACACATTGGGTTGATGACGACTATGCCATAGGGATTTCTACTTGAGAATCGGTGCAAAGATACGAGAGATTATCGAATTCCTGGACAGTTAAACCTTCCATGGATTGTTTGCTTTTTGGATTATTCCTAGTACCAAAGGGGGATTTCCCCAACTGTTAAGCATTATTCTGAGTCACCACTTTCAATTGGTAGGAGTTCAAGGAATGCAAATTCACTTTCTATCTAAACAAACACAGTTAGAAAGGAAAATTCCTTGAGGCAAAGAACACCTACAAAAGCCAAATTTAAATTACCTTGGACCTTTGTAATCAGGGAAAGGAGAAACCCACGTAATTGTCTTTTAGCTTCCAAAGAAAAATGTTTTATGTTTTCTCTTGCAGGTTTCTTCAGTATTTTATAACCCCAATGTTCTTTTAAATTCACTTAAAATCCCTCCTTCAGCTTGAACCCATGCTCTCTTGGTGGACATCAGTGAAAGCAGCTAAAAAACCTCTGCCTTTCTCGATGTAGTGCCCATTCTTGTCAATGTACAAACTTGGTAATTTTATGTTTTTTAATGTAATTGTTTACACAGGTTTTCATTTTATATTGATTTAGCCTACATACTTACTATGTGTAAATTCACTATGATAGCTTATTGTAATAGCTGCCATGTCTACAATGAGTCAGGAACTCTATCAGGAATTTTACACATTATTATTTATTTACACCTCACAACAAACCTGCAATGTAGATATAATTATTCTTAATGTATAAATGAGGAAATTGAGACTGAGAGAGGTTGTTAGTGGGTGAATTGGGATTTAGTCATTTGTTTCTAATGAGTATTAGAAATAACGGTCTCATCCCCAAATCCACCACCAACACAACGCCGCACTTTCTTTTCTCCTGTTGGGGTGTTACCGTTTGCTTAGCTGATCCCCTGACGTTAGGCATTCTCAGTTATTTCTGATTTCTCGCAGTCATAATAATATCTCAGGAAAATTGTTTTGTAACTAACCATAATTATCCTGTGTCCCTATGAAGCTCACTGTCTACGGAGCCACATAGCATTGCCTAAAAATGATTTAAAAAATAAATTTCAATTTTCATTTTGTTTCTCAAAGGAAAATATTACAGAGGATCCAGTTCACAACTTTTAATGCTTCTCAGATCTCCTTCCTTTATTCCCAGTTCTCTCACACACTGTAAGTGCTACCCAGACAATGACGGCCTGAACCCCCAAACTCCCCATAAGCCAAAACCCTGAAGCTCTTCTGTCTCCTACCCTTGGCTCTTTCTTTCGTAGATCACTGCATCCTCTGGGGCCTGTTCCTTCTCTGATCTTAGACGTTCTATGCTGGCTTCTGTCTGTTCATTCCAATAACCCATCCCGAAAGGAAAGAAGTTGGAGATAAGAATTGGGTAGAAACAGGGATAGCACAAACCAGAAAACATTTACACATGAATATGTTTTATTCACTTATTTGTAAGTTAAAATTTTTTTTGGTGTTTTTTATCATTTTAGAGTTTTTTCCCTCTTAAATTATACTCTCCCAAGTGAGATTTGTGGGTCATCATGTAGATATGTAATAGTGAATAGTTTTAATTAAGAAGTATTCCTACTAACTAAAAAAAAATACATCATATGACTATAATGAAGTTGACTCTCAGGCTTGTACAAAATACATTTTTGCTTTATGTGCCTTTTTAGGGGGAGTCAGTGTGTAACTAAAGTCCATAGTAAAATTCTGATTACTTTATAATAACTGTAATAAATATCTATATATGAAATGCAATGGTATACAAAATACAAGTAGCCCCAAACTTGCCTATTTTCTTTAATGGGCAAAAGAATATAAGAGAGATTTAGATTCCAGTCAAGTGGCTTATTCAGCTGGTAGGTGTTCCCATAGAGCCTTTCTTTGGGTTTTAGCCAACCCTGAAATTCTTACCTTTGATCAGCCACCGATCTTGGGACTGACTGAGGTTATCTCTGAGGGAAATTGGGAAGTAACCAAAGCTTGGTGGGCTCCTGATTACTTTGGCATCTACTTCTTGTCTCTGAAAGTCTTTTTATCCAGGTCTTCCTGTTGATATTTTGTCTCCAATCATATCAATCATTTACAAATTAGTAGGATTTTGACCCAATAGTTGCTCCTTCTCAGGGATATTTGTAGGTAATACTGAATTTCCAAATATGAACACAAAGGTTTGTTTCTGGTCTTTGAGCTAGTACACAATGCTTTGGGAGGAGAGAAGCTGCCCAGGCACCTTCTTTTGATGTTGTATTTTATAAATCTGTGTTCTCTCAGTTTATGATATGGCCAGCTCCCAACTTGCTGTTCTAATTAACTGCCAGTGCACACTGCACATACTCAGATCTTGCTCAGGTTCACACACATAAATGTGAGAAAGGGCATGTAGGTGGCAAAATGTGGAATTCACTAATTAGGGAAAGAAAGACATGCCATTCATTAGGAATAAATTACACAACTCACTTTCTCTACCACTTTTATCTCTTCTTGGTAACGAATCTCTGGTATCAGATTAAATCTGGAGTTTTTTATTTTCTTTTGTCTTTTTTTTTTTCCAGTTTGACAAATGGACAGATTCTCAAAGGAGAAGAATCCTGACGGGCCTGTTCGAACGCTGCTCCCTGTCACAGCAAAAGTTCTGCTGTCGAAAGCTTCAGGAAAAAATTCCAGCAGAAGCGCTGGATTTTACCACCAAGCTTCCAAGGGTGTTATCCTTATACATCTTTTCTTTCCTGGACCCCCGAAGCCTTTGTCGTTGTGCACAGGTAAAGGCAAAGAAGCAGTGTAGGGCATTTTATAAGGACAGCCTGGAGACTCTGGAGCTTAGAAAAAAGTACACATAGCAGGTCCTCAGATAACATTGCTTTGTTTAACTTCGTTTCAGTATAATGTTGATGAGATGCCATAGGAACTTAACTCTATCAGTTAGCCTACGGTAAAACTGGTTTCATTATTTGTTATTTCATTTAAAGTTGCGGGCCTCATGGACAACATTGGGTGAGGACTTCACTGTGCCCAAAACCAAGAAAGAGACGAGATGGTCAGCAGGTTTAGTCCGTGGAGTTTTGATTCACCACTGTCTCCTTTGTGTCTGCCTTTGTATTTAGTGTTCCAAAGGGGAAAAAAGTATAAAGCATCACTAATGTCCACAGAAAAAAAGTTGGCTAGTTGGTGAGGCAGATACCCATAGAAGAAATGGTTCATCAGCAGAATAGTCCTATATTGCACAGCATGGAACTACAATAAAATCCTAAACGGTACAGTGCAGGCCATTCCTATATAGAAAAGCTCAAAATAAGGTGGTAATGAGATGCACAAAAGAATATGAGACCAAAAGAGTTCAGAGTGTGCACATGTGCTCACGGATTTGGAAAAGCATCTGACCTTTATTTTCTTACAAGTAATTCCATGGCGTATTAAAGTGTAGTTAAATTACTTAAGATATAAAACTGGTAGTCATTTTGTTGAGTCTTTTCATAGAGTCTTTAACACCAGAATTTACCTGTTAGCATGCATTCATACATGTGCAAAATGTTAACTTTCATTTTTTAAATGAAGAAAATGAATTCAGTAAAAAAGGTGAATTACTTAATAAATAGCGCTGGGAAAGTTGGGTAGCTATCTGCAAAAATCTCTAGTAGGATAAAAGATTATATGAAATCAAAGGACACCATTGAAGTACTCAAAGAAAACAGAGGAAGGGAGGACTTCGTGAGTATTTCATAATACCCAGCATCTGTAAAAGAAAATATGCAATTTACATTCTTGCTTTATTGCCCTGACTGGTGTGGCTCAGTGGATTGAGTACTGGCCTGTGAACCAAGGGGTTGCTGGTTCAATTCCCAGTTGGGTCACATGCCTGGGTTGCAGGTCAGGTCCCCAGCAGGGGGTGCATGAGAAGCAACCACACATTGATGTTTCTTTGTCTCTCTCCCTCCCTTCCCCTCTGTCTAAAAATAAATAAATAAAATCTTTTAAAAAATCTCTTATAAATCTATATTAAGAAAAAAAGACCAACAAAGCAGCAGAAAATGAACAAAGGAAATGAACAAGTAGTTTACAAAAAGAATGTAGATATTTCTAAAATATGTAAGATGCTTAGTCTCACTATGTCCTTCCATCTTTCATGATTCAGATTGATAAATTTTTAAATAATAGCCTATATTGGTGAGGGCGTAAAGAAACAAGCACTTATTGTTGATAGATAAATTGGTACAACCACCATGGAAAATAATTTGGGAGTATTACATTTTTAAATAAATATTCCCTTGACCTATCAATTCCACATCTTGGAATTTGTCTGATGGTAAAGCAAAATTACATCTGTGTAAGAATATTGCAGCATTTTTGAATTTCCAAACTGCAGAAGTCTGGAAACAGTGGAAATGTCCACCATTAAGAGACTGGTTAAATAAATTGCAACAGTCTCCAAAATATATCATCAGTGACAAAGGCAAAGGTGCAGGATCGTCCTACCACTTTGGAAAGATAAAAGAATACATACATACTTGTTAATGTAGGCCTGGCATATTTCTGGAATGACACAGACACTGGTAGCACTGGTCATAACCGGGGAGGGAAATGAGTGAGTAGAGGACAGTGATGACAGAGAGACTTCTTTTTTACTGTGTGGCCCTTTGTGGCTTTGAATTTGGTGTTAATGTACCTTATCACTTATTCTGGAAATGCAACCATTTTTAAAAAGAGCATAGCAGGAACTGTTCAGGTAGCTCAGTTGGTTAGAGCACCCTCCCCATACACCAAGGTTGCAGGTTCGATCCCTGGTCTGGGCACATAAAAGAAGCAACCAATGAACACATAAATAAGTGGAACAACAAATTGCTGTTGCACTGTCTCTCTTTCTCATTTTCTTTCTCTTTAAAATTAAAAATAAAAACAGCATAGCATTCTAAATGTCCAGTAATAACGACAGTATTACATAACTATATGATAAATACCTATGCAGCTATTAGAAAACATGATTTGGAAGAAAAATATACTTATGATATGTGAAATGAAGAAAGCATGATTTTCAATTGTATACAGACTTTACCAATTTTGTTGCATACATACCAAAAAGAAAGAAAGAAAAGGAAAGGAAAGAAAACGACAAAGACAAAGAAAAGAGCTCTGCCAGATTGTTAATAATGGTCATCTTTGATTGATGGGATTAGGTGTATTTTTTTCTTTAAACTCAGAAGTTTCCAAGTTTCCCACATGAGAATGGCATCATTCAGGGGAAACATTAAAATAGCTGTTACTATCATTTATGGGTACCATATGTCAATCTTGCAAAATGTTGGCATCATATTTATTCCCAGTACTGACTGTGAGAAAGACACAGATGGTTATTCTTCATCTAGATTTAAAGTAAACAATAAATTCTTTGCACTAAAATGAGCTTAGAAAAACAGCTTAGAGCTGTTTCAAAAAATACGAGGCGGGAGGCATTTATAGATGTGAAAGTTTCTATCTACCCTTCAGTTCTCTTCATTTCTCTACCTTAAACAAACAAGCAAACAAAAACACCAAAAAGCAAAACCAAAACAAACAAAAACCTTATCTATCCTGTGGGGGAGAGGGGAAAGCCCAGTTTGAACACCCAGGTCTAAATAAGATTGGAAGAAAAAAAGGAAATGAATGAGAATTCAGAAATTTTTCTCTGCATCCCCTCCCTCTAGAACCTCAACTCGCCATTGAATTCTGAGTTAGTGAAACATAGGGATTAAGGCGGGTGCTCATTCTGGGTAGGACAGGGCACAGGTGATGTTTGTTCCTGCCTGGGGCTCTATCAAATTCTCTAACCTTCTTTCTCCTTTCAGCCCTGAACCTCTTATTTCTTCTCGTTGTGCCTCCTCCCTCCTGCATGTATCATGTCCGGCACATAAAACAGTGCTAGACCTAGTAGGGACTCAACGCACGGTGGATGGAACGAGGGAGGAAGAGCAGTGATAGATAAATGCATGTGTGGATGGCAAGACCTATTTTAGAGTGTTCTGTTTATATATATTTTTTAATGTTCAAAAGTATTAATTAGTTAATCTTGAAAAAGAGGCTAGATTTCCAAGGATGAAATTTGGGTTTGAAGGTCAGTAGTCATCCTTGCAATTCTTACAGCTAAGACATAGACCCCTGGTTTCAACTCATATGTGAACTTGACCTTAGTTTCCAGCAAGACGTACTCAAAATCTGGAATAAATTATTGTAAATACTGCCACACACAATAGAGTGACTTCCACCATAAGCTGAATGTGTGAGAGTGACCATGATGCAATGGAAATGGGATGTAAAGGACAACTACTTTGTGCTCTACGGAATCTTAAAGGTTGTGTAGGACACACCATATAGTATCAGTATTTGTGTTCTGTTTATAAAATTTATATTTAGTTTAATCATAACAGTGGAGGGAACATAGACGCATATCATGAAAAGAGTGAACACTGTGTAGACCTGAGCTTCTGTAACCCTCATATAACTTTCATGTGAAATTCAGGAACCCTTAGGAAATTCCAAAGTCTATCAGAGCCTCAGTTTCCTCACTTGCAATATGAGTAACAGTTATATTTACTTCCTTAGGTTGCTATGAGGATGGTGAATAGGTGCTCAATAAGTATATGTTGCCTCAGATTCTGATACTGAGTTAGAATTTAAAGAAAATTGTTCTGCATGAGTAGGAAGTACTTGAGGTAGAAGGTAACTTTAAGCTGTGAATTGGAGGAAAAGGTCAAAAAAGTTACCTAGGGTTCAGGGTGACAGCTTAAAACCTAGAGAAAGTGGACGTGTAAACTGAGTGGCTTTTTTCCCCCCCAATTGTGTTGTTTTCCCAGGTGAGCTGGCACTGGAAGACCTTAACTGAGCTGGATCAGCTCTGGATGCTCAAATGTTTACGGTTTAACTGGTACATCAATTTCTCTCCAACTCCCTTTGAGCAGGGAATATGGAAGAAACACTACATTCAAATGGTGAAAGAACTTCACATTACCAAGCCTAAGGTAAATTTGGGGCAAAGAACAACAAACTTAGGAATATCTGCTCTTCAGGGATTCTAGAACTAAGTCTAAGTGAATACACTTGAACTTGGAGAAGGGAGTTGGTTCAAAACAAGTATACCGTGACTTCCAATGTCTTCTTTTCAGAGAACTTAACAGCCCTTTTCAAGATATCCATGTCTGTTGAGAGCCCTCATCTGACACTCCCACACCCCAGTTCCACCCAGGTCAGGACTGTGGAGCTCCTCACTCTGCCCAGCTCCTGGAGTTCCGTACCGCTGACTCACACCCCCAACAGTTCTGACACTGAGACTCCGTGGGGACTGGGAAGTGTTTGTTAGGTATGGGTCATCAGGTTCTACTTTACTAATTCAAATCTTCTGTGATTCTTCTAGGTCAGCTGAAGTTTATTTTTCTATCATTTATAAAGAAAGGTTTTCCAACAAATTCATAATTAGGGAAGGGCATGAGGGCCATATTAAAGTTCTTTTTAAGCTACAGACAACTGCCCTGGCTGGAGTGCCTCAGTGCATTGAGTGCCAGCCTGCAAACCAAAGGGTCACTGGTTCAATTCCCAGTCGGGGGCACGCCTGGGTTGTGGGCCAGGTCCCCAGTTGGGGGCATGTGAGAGGCAACCACATGTTGATGTTTCTTTCCCTTTTTCTCCCTCCCTTCCCCTCTCTAAAAATAAATAAACAAAATCTTTTTTAAAAAAGCTAGAAACTACCAATGGCAGTTACATATAATCATAAAAAGTAAATAATACAAGAATATTTTTTTCTGGTGGCTTTCTATACATTATAACCAGTGTTTATACTTATTCTTATAGTCATAGTTAATTAGGTAGCTTATGGGAAATTGTTACAAGCCTTTTATTTATGGCATGGTCTGTACACATGCAGAGTTGTGCATCATTTTGTACAATAAATGAGTTCCTGAAAAATTATGTGTAAATTAAATTTTTAAATGATTTTTAAAACCACAGGGGCATCATATTCTATGAAAAAGCTGTAGTGAATCCTTTTAAAATTGAAGAATTCTCTTGAAATATGAATAGTCATTTTCTCAGCTGCTCAGTTAGGTTAATTTTATTGTGTTTTCTGAAAGTAGAATCCATCTACATTTAATATAGTCATAAACTATGCATAATTAATATTGTCACAATTGCAATCATAAAACTAGTCTCTCTGATTTCAGCAATTGGTGTGCTCCATGAGGATTTCTTTAAAAACATTTTAAACCTCAGTGATGGAAAAGTGAGTCTTGAAATTACCATAGCGATGACATCATTTCTCATAAGACTTTTCTTGAATTTCATTCTCAGTTGTAGGCAGGGAATGGCATTCAGTGCCTGAAGCTTGAGCTATTCTGGGGCAGAAGAGAGAAAGGTGATTGATTAGCCCACCTGCAGAATGAAAAGAGGTTCTGAGTATTATATATAAAATTGATTTCAGTGCTTTGTCTTTAGCAATAACTATTTTCCAAAAAACATTTCCGCATAGCTATATTTAAGATAACAACTAGTTCTAAGGCAAGAAAATGTTCACCTCTTTGCTTAATATTATATTTCTGAAGGGACTACTTTGCTGTATTAAACTTGAGTTTTTCTGTTAAAGAAATAAACCTAAATTAGAAAGACAGAGGTTAATAAAATCAACTAATAATGCTATTTCTTAGTCAGAGAGACTCAAGTGACAAAGCCACCGGACTAGCGTTAATAAAGTTGTCTGACTGGTTTTAAAGCCGGCCGTCTCACTGCACTTGAACGACTGTGTACCAGTAACGCCCCGGGAGAGTGCTCAGTGATGCTGCACACAGGCAGACACTAGAGTGGAGCGTGATTCCCCTCCCCTCAGGCACCATCACATCTCCTTCCCCCCAGTGCTTTGTACCTGGCATGAAAACATTTTTAAAGCAGATAATAGTGGTTAATACTAGGCACCCCAACCTTAAAGTGAGAGGACTGGACTAGAATGGTCTTTATAATGGTCTGTAAGGCCACCCTGTCTGCTCCAAGAAACATAATTTCAAAAAGACTTCATCTAGAAAAAGAAGAGTAAGTTAAACCCAAAGTAGATAAAATTAAGAAATAATAAAGAGCTGAGATCAATGAAATTGAAGACAGAAAACCATAGAGAAAAATCAAACCAGAGCAGCTTCTTTGTAAACATAAATAAAATCAATAAATTTCTAGCTAGATTAATCAAGCAAAAAGAACACATAAAGTACTAGTAACAGGGTGAAAGAGGGAGGCATCACTACAGATCCTGCAGATACTAAAAGGATAATGAGAGAGTATTATGAACAACTCCATGTCTCTGCATTCAACAACTTAGATTAAATGGACCATCCTTGGAAACCGCAAATTACCAAAAGTCTCAATAAGAAACAGAAAGCATGAACAAATCTTTATCAATTAAAAATTGAATTCCTAATTTTAAAACTTTTCATAAAACTTCAGACCCTGATAGCTTCATTGGTGAATTTTATCCTACATTTAAGGAAGAGATACCAATTTTATTTATATAAACTCTTTCAGAAAATAAAGGAAGATAAAGATTTTATAAGAAAACAAACCAAGATCACAGATCAATATCCCTCATGAACACAGACATAAAAATTCTTTTTAAATATTTGCCAGTTAAATCCAGAAACATATGATACATGATGATCAAATGGGATGTATCCAAGGAGAGTAAGGTTGGCATGATATTAAAAAATCAACTGTGCTCATTTTGGCAGCACCTGGACTAAACTTGGAATGATACCAAGAAGATTAGCACAGCCTGTGTGCTAGGATGACATGAAAATTTGTGAAGTGTTTAAAAAAATCAATCCGTGTAAATCACAGAATAAAAAAGATAAAATTTGTGAAAATTTCAATATAGGCAAACGGAAGTACCTAACAAAAAAATCAGCATACATTCATGATTTTAAAAATTCTCAAAAAAACTTAAGTGAACAAAAATTTTGTTTACTTACCACAGAAGAGTCATCACAGTTTTCATTACTACCTATTACCTTAAAGCATCAAGCATTTTATATTTTTCAGAATTAATAATGTTTATTTATATGTAATTACTATCATTTATCCCTGAAGTTTTCCCCCTGAAATTGATTTTTATTATTATGTATTATTTGTTCCCAGTAGTATTTTTAATACTTTTTAAAAATCCTCATGTGAGGATATATTTATTGGTTTTAGAGAGAGAGGAAGGGGGAGAGACAGACAGACAGACAGACAGACATGGATGTGAGAGAGAAATATCAGTTGGTTGCCTCCCATACACACCCATGCTGGAGATGAAACCAGCAATTGAGGTGTCTACCTCAACGGGGGATCACACCCACAACCTTTTGGTGCACAGGACAACGTTCCAACCGACTGAACCACCTGGCCAAACCACCCAGCCAGGACCCCAGTCACATTAAACTAGACTTCCACCAGCAAAAGCAGACAGATTTCATGCAGTATAAGCTCAGAGGAATGAAATGAATGTCTATTTTAAATGAGACTGGCACAAACTATCGAATAGTAAACCAATAATGAGCTATCACTTATATAAATATTAATTGTCTTCTTCATCTGCCAGATTACAATCATCCACTAAATGAATCAATATTTTTAAAAACTGTTATGTGCTGCATGCTGTGAGTGCAATGATCCTAACCATGCTTTCGAGTGTAGCGGCCTAGGACACAGACAAGTGACTAAGTACTAAGTGCTCTGCTGTAATAGAAATATACACAAAGCACCGTTGAAACAAGGATAAGAAACTAACTGATTCTGCTTGGAGGGCCTGGGGAATTTCTTAATTTTCACAAGCAATTCAAGCAAACCAATTCACCAAGCAAAGCTTCCCTAATCTCTTGAAGAACAGAAAGTAAGCTTTTAATGGCTTCTCAACATACCAATACCATTTCCCTTAGGCTACAACCACATAAAAACCTTATGATTTTCACACACACAAAAATAGACTTTCAATTTGGGAAATTAAAGCAAAAGTATTTGGGGTGAGCGGATGAGGTTTTGATAATTGATACAATCTATAGACTGCCCCTATATAACTTGAAATTATCTATATGAGTTATAGGTAATTAGGACTGGAGTACTTTTTTTGAATGTATATGTTTATATGGATAAATTATTTGCAATTGTGGAAAAACTATAAATGAGGCAGTAGAGGAAGTAGCAGCAGAAGATAGAGAGGTTCAGTGCATGGATTTGAAGCAAGGCAGTCCTGAGTTCAAATGCTGACTCTGTGTCTTGTAGTTATGTAGTATTGAGCCAATTAATTGGTTTATCCTATGTTCAGTTTCCTCTTCTTTATTTTTATTATTTTTTAATCCTCATCTGAGGATATATTTATTGATTTTGGAGAGAAAGAAGGGGATGGGGAGAGAGTGAAAGAAACATCAATCAGTTGCCTCTTGCAAGCACCCTGACTGGGGATCGAACTCACAACCTTTTGGTATATGGGATGATGCTCCAACCAGCCCAGCAACCCAGCAAGGGTCAGTTTCCTCTTCTTTAAAATGGGAGTAGTAATTACCTCTCAAGTTACTGTGAAGGTTAAATACAATAATGCATGAAAGCTTCCTGAAACAGTGGCTGGCACATACACAGCAAGTTCTCCTGGGTTGATGGCTGCTGTAATCATGGTCACCATTACCAGTGCCATCACGGTGATGATGATGATGATAGTCTTTGTTTTGTTATTGTTGTTATTACAGTGTGTTAAGAACAGAAATAATTCATTTTCTTCCCCTAGACACCTCCAAAAGATGGATTTGTGATTGCCGAAGTTCATCCAGAGGGAAAGCAGTCTCCTTCATCAACCTTCCGACCTTCTTCCTCTTTAAGAAAGAAGAATCACCCAGGGGAGAAAGAACTCCCACCCTGGCGATCCTCTGACAGGCATCCAACTGATATCATTCGCTTCAATTACCTGGACAATTGTGACCCTATCGAGCAGATTTGGCGAGGGTGAGAAGCTCCGTGCCTTTCTTCATTTGCTTGCTTTTAGAAAAAAATTGCTGGCACTTCAACCTATGAAGCAATGAAAGTAGAACTTATTGTGAAAATGCAAGTGCTTTTCCATACAGAGAATTAAAAAGAAATTGAGCAGTAAAGGAACTGTTTATTATCGGTAAATTAGCCCTGCTCATTAGGATTCATTTGTATTTTATAGCTGTAATGATTTAACATTATAGCTTCTTTTAATATTAAAAAATGTTTTATTGATTTGAGAGAGAGGAAGGGGGGAGGAGACAGAGAAAGAGAGACGTCAATGTGTTGTTCCACTTATTTTGCATTCATTGGTTGACTGCTGTATATGCCCTGACCAGGGATTGAACCTGCAACCTTGGTGTATTGGGGACGACACTCTCACCAACTGAGCTACCCGGCCAGAGCTTTTAAAAGTATTTTAACACTTCAAATTTTAATCCAGCACCATAGGGTTTACTCTAGTCTTTCCCTTTTCCCACATTTGTGCCTCCCTGCTCTGACTGAGAAAACTGGCTCTCATTAATTTATTGTTTACTATGTGTAGATTATATATCATATATATTATGCATCGTACAGTTCACCCTTGAACAACTCCAGCTGTAGGGGCACCAACCCGCATGCAGTTCAAATCCACATACTGTATAAGTTTTGACTCCTCAGAAAATTAACTACAACTGGCCCTTCACATACATGGATTCAACCAACTATGGGTCAAAAACAGTGTTTTCCACCTGTGGTTGGGAATGCAAAAATACTGTTCTCAGTGTGGGGGTGGCTGAATCCATGAGTGGGAAACCCGTGGATACGAAAGGCTGACTGTATTTACTGAAAACAAATCCACACACAAGTGGACCGGCGCAGTTCAAACCCATGTTGTTCAAGAGTCAACTGTATATGCACATATAATTTTGATATGTTATATGTATGTATAAAATTTTATATAAAAATTCTATTATAGATCACATAATATATCAATACAGAGTATATATTTACTTCCAAATTCTGAAAGTAGTATACCGTTATTAAAACAAATTTACAAACTAGAATTCCACGTTTGCTCACGGTTCTCTTTGCCTTCAGTCTGAGCACAGACACTCAGAATGCCGCGCTCAGAAGTTACGTGGGTAGGTTACCACCTCCTTCACCGTGGGTAGGTCACGTGTCTCTAAAGTTAAAACTATGTGGAAGGTACAAAAAGTGTTTGAAAGGTATACTCTGAGAAATACCGCCCCCGGGAACAGCGGCTCTTCCACGCTCTTCCCGCCCTGCTGTCTTTCCCACCCCATTCCCATGAACAAACCTCACTAGTTTCCGGCTTCTCCTTCCAGAGTCCCTTTTTACATAGTTACAAGATATCTCACTTTCAACTCTCTGATGGGCAAAACTTTAAAGCTTGACAATATGTTTTGTTAGGGAGGCTGTGAGCAAACGCTGAGAGAATTTAGTCATTGCTGGTGAGAATACAAATCGGCACAAAACTTATGAAGGGAAATTTGACAATATCCAGTACAAATACATATGCATTTACATTTTTACTCAGCAACCCTACATCTAGAAATCAATGCTGGAAATACCAAAAGTACATCCGCAGAAGAATATTTATTGCAGCATTGTTTATGATTTTATGTTGGAAATAATGTAAGTGCTCATATTAGGTAGGAGAGTGTTTGCTGGATAAATTATGTATGGTCCATTCACACAGTGGGGCACTAGGCGACTGTGAAAGTGAAGGAGGAAGATCTCCATGAACAGATAAGGAGTGATTTTCAGGGTACCTTGTTAAATGAGAAAAGCAAATTGGGGGAGTATCTATAATAATGCCACCCATGGTATAGAAAGAAAAGAAAGTAAGAAAATAGAGATCTGTATCTATGTATATATATGTACCTATTCATTTGTTAAAACAAGCATGCACATACAACAGATAAGCAAGAAATGAAGGAAACAAATTCTGAAATTCTTGAGAATGTTTTAATACATCTGCCACATTTTTAGATTATATTCCAACAGATTAACATCAAAGCAGCAATAAGGGGACAGTGTACTGGCTCTGGAGCCCTACTGCTTGGATTCAAATCCAGGCTCCCACACTTCTAGCTTGTGACCCCAGGGACTCCCTTAACCTCTCTGTGCCTCAGTTTCTGCATCTGTAAAGTGGCAATAATATTAATAATGCCTAGGTCATAGGCTTCATTCACCAAAATAGGCCAGATTCTTGATGCCGTCAGTGTCATGGGGGAAAAGAAAGTGGGAAAAGTATTCTAGAACATAAGAGACATAACCAAATTCAGTTTGAATCTCAATGGGATTCTGGTTCAAGAAAAGGAAGACTTTAATATCCATTCTTAGGACAATTTGATATAGACTGGGTAGTAAATGATTTTAAATAATTATTGTTCATTTTCTAAGGTATGATGATACTAGTGTGGTTAGGTCGGCAGATGTCTTTGTCTTAGGGGATGAGAGTTGAAGTATTTAGGGGTGAAGCGTCTGCAATTTACTTTCTTATGGTGTGACACACACATATATATAGTATTGTATGTATGTGTGTACATATATGTATCTATGCATATAGAGAGTTAAAACAAAAGTGGCAAAATATTATCAATTGTTGAATGTAGTTGGAGAATATATGGATAGTCACTGCACTGTTCTTTCAACTATTCTGTATGTTTGAAGCTCTACATTTATCCTGTAGAGCTTCTCACCTTCTGGGGAAATTTTTGAAAATTAAGCAACAATAAATATCCAGCAAAGCTGATCTTTTAAAATAAAGCTTTATACTGGAAGTTCAAGTACGTACACAAGTAGAGAGAATAGAAGACCTTGTCACCATCCTCAGCACGAACAGGTTTCAGCCCGTAACCAGTCTGGCTCCACTTACTCCTCGCCCACTCTGCTCTTCTCCCAGGTTATTTTTGAGGCGAATCCAAGTGTCGTATTTTTTTCATTTATGCATATTTCAGTGCATGTCCTTAAAAAAAAGGCTCTGTCTAAAAATCATAGCTTGATACCGTATCACATCTAAATCAATGAATCAAATGAATGGTTTCTTAATAGAACCAATCAACTATCAAGTCAGTTATCTGGTTTCCTTGAAGTCTTATAGGTTTTTGATATTTTTAAACAGTTGGTTTGTTTATAGTCAGGTTCAAAATAAGGTCTACATATTGCATGTGGTCCATGTGCCATTTAAATCTTTTTTTTTTTAATCCATAGGTTTCCCTTCCTTCCTCCCTTTCTCCCTCCTTCTCTCCTTCCCTCCCTCCCTTCCTTCCTTCCTTCCTTCTTTCCATTCTTTCTCTTGTAACTTCTTCGTGATAGAAATCAGATCATTTATTCTGTACAGTTTCTCACCTTCTGAACTTTGCTGACTGTGCTCCCAATGTCACATGTTCCTCTATCTCCTGTGATGGGCCACACTGGTGGTAAGACCTAGAGGTTTGAGTACATACATAATTCCCATCATGTATTCCCATCACGAGACGCACAATTTCTCGTCTCTCTTTTTTTGTGATTTAGTGGCCATTGACGATCATTGCCTGGATCCATAATTTTAAGTGAACTTTTTCTGGAAAGGGCCAGACAGCAAATGTGTTAGGCTTTGTAGGACATATGTCACAACTGCTCAACTCTCCCACTGAAGCCTGAAAATAGCCATAGAAAATATGCAAAAAATAAGCATGACTATGTTCCAATAAAACTTTATTTACAAAAATAAGCGTCGGGCTGCAGTTGACCTCTGGGCTAGGGTTTGTTCATTCCTACTTTATCCTAATATATATGATAATGTTAGAAAGCAAATACCAATATTAATACAAAGAGTAGGATTATTGAAAACAATTTAAGATTCCCTTGCCTCTGTTTTTTTTTTTTAGGATATATTCTACTAAGAATATTCAGACAAATGACTGTGTTAAAGTCCCTTGAAGTAATTCTTCCGTGTGTGCTAATGCCACCAACTCAATAGACAAGATCATTTGTTTCATTTTGGTTTTAGGTTTCAGGAATTCTCAGCCTTCATTTAACTTTATAATTTTGAGAAAAAAGTGAGACAGTTCCAAAGTCAAGTAAACAAAACAAAACACATGTGGAGAAGTCTAGCTTCTGTTCCTACCCTTCCATACTGTTGCCTGTGCCTTGTTGGGTCACACGGGAATCCTATTTTTCAGAATGTTATGGTGTAATCCTTCCATGAGAAAAAACAAACAAATACACACTTACACATCCTTTTTAAAATAAATGGTACATATAATATGTATTACTTTATCCACTTTTCTTTTCTTCATGTAACAATACATCCTGGAACACATTCCACAACTGTATATAGAAATATTCTGCCTCTTTTTACATCTCATAACACACCACTGTGTGGATGTGCCAGAGTTTATTCCACCGGTTCACTATTGATAAACACTTAGCTTGTTTCCAGTTGAGTAAAGAAAATCTTTTAAATCATAGGAGCAACAAAACCAAATGGACAAAGTGTTAAAGTGAGTATTTGTAATTTTCCCAATGCTTTCCAACTTACAGAAGGAAGAAAAGATGTGAAAGGATCCCAGATTCTAGCCGGCAGACACATGATAAGAAGAATAAACTGCAGGACAGATCTAAGCTAAGAAGAGCCCCATCGCTGGTGAGTGTTGCTTTAGAAAGATTCCCCACGATAATGTTAATGAAAACCTGCTGGGTGTCTAATCCTGTTTGTGAAACTGAATTTGTTGTTTTAAATCAGAATCATTAAGTGGTGATTTAAATCCTGGTCTCAGAAGCTGACAAACTGTATAACCTTGAAGGCAGCCTTTGTTTAATCTCTCTGAGCCCCTGTTCCCTCATCTGTTTTTTTTAAAAATGACCAGATGAACTGATGTGTATGAATCTGCTTTGAGAACTATACAATATAAAGGGAGCATTATTATCATTTGGTTCTTTCTTCTGCTATGAGTCCTATGTGAGATTTGGTGGGAAGAGTTCTAGAAATTTCTCTACAGAAAATTCCTTACCTATAGAGTGAAGGTTCCACTGACCTAAGGAAAAGGGATGCTTTCCATAGCTTTCCAGCTACCAGTGGAATATGATTTTAAAGGGCATTTCAAGTAACTTCAGAAAAAGTGAATTCAGAACTTTTCTTTCCCTAATGAAGAAAAAAAAAAAACAGCTAATTGAGTCCCTAATAAAGTCAGTAATTGTGACTAGGAAGCATTATCATCTCATAGTGGTTTTCCAGACTGTGGTTCTGTACCCCCCGCGGATCCTTCTTAGCACATATGAGCCTTTGGTGCAAAGTAGGGGGAAATAAAGATGGAATAAAAAATATATATTATTATTAAAGATTTAGAAAAAAACTGAGGATACACACTCAAGAAAAATTAATATAAAATGGATATCCATTGGGAGAAGAAAAAGTATGTACTCATGAATAAATCACTTTGATAGCTCTGCTTTAAAGCACTATTACTTTCTGTTTAAATTTATTTTCAAGTGTTATCATGTTAAAAAAAAAAGGAGAGAGAGAGAAATGAGCTTTTCAAATAGGGCAGTTTGTATTCCAAGGGACCAATTTTGTGGGACTGGATGAGGCTTATCACAGGCAGATGCACAGATGCCCAAGGGAACGGGGAAGCTTAAAGCAGAGCAGTAAAATTGTCAGTGAAAACCATTAATTGAGAAAAATAACTTTATGAGGCTTACCACACAGGCCATTCAGGCATGCTTCTGTCTGCTCTCCCCACCCCCCTCAGCCAGGAGTAGAAGAGAAATCCAGGGAGATCAGGGAATTGAAGGGCGATAAAAGTTGATGGTGTTGTATGCTTACAAATGAGCAGCACAGACAAACATTTCTCTAGCTTAAAAAACAAAACAATCACAACAATGAAAATCAAAGGCTAAACAGAAGCCTCCCCCTGGGCTTTTGGCATTAACCATCTGTCACATACTAGCAGGGCTTGTTTAAGTTAAAATATTTGTTATAAATTAAAATTTTTTAAAGTTGCTGCTAATTAAAGCTAAAAGGGAAACCAGGACAAATTAAACAATGATAAAGAACAATGAAGCTATTAATAAATGAAGTGCGAGACTATATTGATCTACTTGTATTGTTAGATAAATATACCAATTATGATCACTGTTTATGCTTAGTAGTTTTGCTAAGAAGCATAAGGCATAATTAAATCTTCCAAAAGTAAGCAGTGATCTTTGACTGGGTGAGGGCCACAGGCTGAGTGTGGCTAAGGCCCCCTCTCCAGGAGGTGGTAGTTTGCCCTCCCTCTAGGCCACTACCTCCTAGGAAGTAAGCATCCACCTAAGTGATGCAAAATGATTGAGAAAATGAAAAGATGCTGGATGTGGGGCCTGAGAGAAGAGGAAATGGGTGTGGAGGAAATGCAGTAAGTGGGCCTAAGGAGAGTCGGGGTTGTGGCGGGGAGAGGGGGCGGCGTTGACTACTGCAGCTGTAGAGTTTGGTAGATGTAGCTGAGGCGCAATTGCAATGGGGAGAAATCACATATTCATTTGTTAGAGAGTTCTCATATCATTCAGACAGCTTTATCTAGGAAGATTTCAGAGGGATCTGGAAAAAAGGAAGCAGGCAAGGACGAGAGGGACAAACCTCCAAAGCCTGCCCGAAAAGGTCCTGAGATCTGAGCACAGGAGTGTTCCTTGCTCCTTGAAAACAGGAAGTGGAGTGTGTGATACTTGGAGAAGTTAGAGCTTTGTGAATGGAAGGACTGGAAGGGGGGGAAAAAAGCACAAGTGTGTAAAAGCACAAAGAAGATTCCTTAGGCCGTGTCTGCAGGGCTGCAGCATTTAGGCCACTGGGACCATCTTCACTTTTCACGGGTCATGACTTAGAGCCTTCCAATATGAGCGTTCTCTCGAAAAGGAGAAAGCTTCTTAGGGAAATGGTTTCAAATCTACGTGTACTGCTGTGAGCTTACATGATGTTGCCTATTATCTGATAGGTTTGAGTTTGCAGAGCCTGCCCCTGAAAAGGGTACCTGATTTCCTCATAGGTGTTCAATTCCTGTGCTGCCCAGTTACAGCCGCTCCATTGAACCACCTTTTGTTGTCTCCGTCATTGATGGAAGATGGGAAAAAAGCCTTGCTCTTCTCACTAACGCCTTACCATTTTGAGCATTGTTTATGGAAATTCTGTAAATATCAAGAAATGCCCAACTATTAGTTATTATAAAATTCCACACAGAACAAAGTGATTTTAAAATATAACCATCACAGTAGAACTAGGTACCATTTTAATTAAACTCCAGAGATTTTCCCATCTCATGTTAAGGTGTGAAAAGTAGAACATTTTTTAATCATAACAGCTGGCCCCACAATTCCTCTTCGGGAAGGGTAAGGAGGGAGCTGTCTCCTTGGGGGAAAGCCGTTTCTGAGCTGGTAGAGAAAGATGACACCTTGCGGGCTTGGGTGGGGCACCTCCACCAGCCGAGGGGAAACCTGCTCTGCTGGAGCTTAGGAAAGTGTTGTTTCTGCTCCTGCAGGGGAAGAGAGGGGGGGAGTGGGGGACCAGGGGAGGAAAGAGGAGAGAGAAACAGGTCTGAGAGCAAGAAGCTGAAATGAAGTAGGGCAGAGACCGGGAAGGTGTTAGATAGTAACACCACCCATTCCGATCAAATGCATTTGCTATTGCTGGGAAGTAAACGCTGCCTTCCGTCCCTACAGTAAATTCTGTTCAATTTACACATGGACCCAAGATCTCTGAAGTCTAAAAGTCCAGGAAGACAAAAGCCCCTTGGGACAATTCACAAAAACCCAGGGGGTGGGCTTGGACTCCCTGGCCCTGGGATTGGACTCAGAGGACCCCAGCTGACATCTTGTTTCACGTTCTTTTTTGCTTTTTCCTACCAAGTTAAGTATAAAAACAAATACCTTTTGTCTCTCATTGAACTTTTGCTTGGAGGTTAGCTGACCTCACTTCTAGGTTCTGATTTGGCCACGGATTTCAAAAAGCTTGCTGTTTCAGAGCATTCATTGTCCTACAAGTAACAAAAGCCTTTAATTGACTGCTTACTCTAATTGCCTTAGATAAGACCTTATCTTTTCCTGTGCTCTGCTAATTCCAGCCTCTGCAGTTACCTTCTTCACCTGTTTCCAGAATCACTTGATTGTGTTGAGTTAAAATGCTTCTTTAAGCTTTCTCATTTTTACCCCGCTCTCTGGGTCAAAGGGGGAGGGAACACCAACATACCCAAAAGGGATTCCTGGTTCCTGTCATGGAAAGAACGCTGCTTTAAGAATCAGAAAACTCAGGTTTCTAGCCTCAGCTCTACCATTACCTTTGCGCTCACTCAGCCTCTTGGAGTTTTCATCTTTCCATAGATAAAATGAGAGTTTGGATTCCAGCCTCTTTCAGGCTAGCACCTGCTCTAAGGCCCCTGTAGCTTCCTCCCACGGTCACTCACCTCTCTCCTGCCACCAGAGGGACTAGCTCCTACTAAGGTGACTCGACACAGAATAACCAGAAGAACTCATCATTTTGCGAATCCTACTTACGAAGCATAAAAACAGGTTTCTGTCTCCCATCTTTTTCTTTGAACCTTAGAAAATACAATGAATCGAAAGGGAAGAATTGACGAAACGAAGCTGTGTAGCGGTTTCCTTGTGGGCAGTCTTTGATAGACTTTCAGTTCCCGTGACCTCCCTGGAGTTTGTTTTATCATGTTCGTGTGGTTTGGATGTGCAGAAGTAAAACTATACGTAGGAGAGATCTTTAATTATTCAGTTCATCAGTGGCATTCTTGAGAATTCCTTGGGGAAGGAAGAATAAGAAAGAATATGGGCTTTGCAGTCAGAGGGAACCTGAGTTCTTGTACTAAACTGTGCTGCCGCTTTGGATAAGTTACTTAACCTCTCTGAGCCTCTGTGTCTTCACCTGTTAAATGGGAATAATGATTGTTGTCAGAACTACCTGCCAGATATATTAAGTGCAATATATGTTTGCGTTCTCCTGCATTCGATACCATCTTACTTTTCACTTTGCTGACCAAAAGCAACAGGTTTGGGACTTAAACAGTCCACTAGGTTCATTGCCTGATACCACACTTTCGGTAGCTCAGTGAGTTTGGCCGCCGAGTTATTAACCATGCAGAGACTCTGTTTCTGGCCTGTGAAATGGAATTAGCAACAACACCAACCTCACGGGGTTGGGAGGTGGAGGTAAAACATTTGGCTCAGCGCCTAGCTCAAAGTAAGCGGTCAGCAAATAGTAGCTAGCAGCGGCAATGGCGATGGTAGCAACCCTTGAGATCACACCAAGTCAACGGGCTGCGAGGGCAAGGAAAGACAAGAGCCTGCTGATGGTGAGCATGGGCTGGGAGGGGCCAGCCAGGGGCCAGAAGGAGGCTCCAACCTGCAGAATAAGTTTCTCTTTCTCCTTTTTGCCTTCACTTCTCCCCAGTTTTCTTTATCTTTTCCCTTTGTCTTTGCCCTCTCTCGTAGTTCCCACTATGTAAAATATGGTTGCATCCAGAGCTGTGTGAAATGGAAGTCAGATTCTTTTCTTTCCCCGCTTGGCGTCCACTCCATCTCGTGCCTGTGTGTGTACATGCTCGTGCATTTGCCCCTCCCCTGGAGCGCACAGGAGAGGTGTATGCAGGACCCGGTGCCCTGAATTCCATGTCTCATGCTTTCCACTGCTTACTTGTTGCTTCTTAATGTCTGAGACCTCAGGGCAGAAAAGGCCTCACTGCAAGAATCCTGGGGTCAAAGTAAGCACTCAGGGGGGACCCCACTCAGAGCCTCTGCATTTCTCCTTGGTCAGTAAAAGCATGGTTTGCTTGTTCTTGTCCCCTCTTCTTTTATCAAGTTATGAGAATAAATCACCCTGGCGTTTCCAACAGGAGTGAGTGTACCTGCTTCTCCCTGAATAGTGAGCCTGGGGCCAAATGGCTACTTGTTTTCATTTAAGAGTTGAACAGTGACCAGTTTTGACCAAAACTGCCTTTTCTTCAGGTTCTATCAGAAGAGAAGAACCGTGTTTATGAGTTATATAATGTTATTAGTTATATATATATTATTTATGACATTGTAGTTGCTGTTACTTCTAGGGCTCCAAATATATAAATATATGTATGTAGGATTTGTATTTGTGTGTACAACATTTAGTATTGTAATATAATATTTCACCACAGACTACAGTAGAAACCAATTTTCTGAGACCTGGATGTTTGAACTGTGAGCTTACAATCATTACTGACAAACAACCATTGAATTCACTGCCTACGAATACTTTGCAACACACCCCTCCCTTCTTTCACCTACTTTGGAAACTAAAGGCCAGCCCCACATAGTCTTGGATTTAAATTTCAAAACTCTGCCTAGAGTTGCTTAGCCTTTCTCTGCAGCCGCAGTGGACAGTTTTACCCCAAGGTTCCTTAAAACAGAAATCAAGAACAGGGGCCTGTGGCTTCTTTAAAACTGTGTTGATTATTTCTCCCTAACACCTTTCCCCTGCTTCTCACAGAAGCAGAGAGGACTGGGAAGAAAAGGGAGCACCCCCTCTGTAGTGTTGACCTGAGCACGGGCCCCCTAGAAGGCTGACCAGGCAGGTCTGTGCTGCCTTCGGGGGTTCCCAGGCAGACAGAGGATGGTGGGGGCCCTCCTCCCAGAATCTCCCGATGGGAAAGTCCGTGAAGCAGCTCTACCCTGGAGATGAAGCCTCCACTCAGCTGAAGCCAGGATGCGTAGTCAGCCCCCGTAGACTCTCCTCTCAGAAGGAAAGCCCTCGCGGTGGACCCTCCCCAGCCATCTTCCCTGTCCTCAGAGCCTGTACCCCCACCAGTGGCCCTCACGTATTACTCAGCCCCCAGCCTGTGCTTAGGCAAGTCACCGCAGTGAGTCAGAGCTGTGTTTCTAGGAGTAAAACAAACACAAACCTTCTGATGTTACGATTCACAAACACAGTAATCCACATTTACATGTAGTTTTACCACACCACTCCTGACCTGGGAGTCATACCAAAGTGTTGGGGGTAGGTTTTTTTTAAAGGGGGATGTGGGTGGGGCTCTCCAACAAAGTGAAGATTGTCCCCCTCCGTACCTTTCTTGACCATGTCACAGGCTTGGGAAGACTGAGTGACATAGTGCGTGCCTGACTCTCAGCCACACGCCAGCCGTGAGATATTTGCGGTTACTACTGGTGCTGGTGGGGGTGGTGTTTCTAGAAACGCGACGGCACTTTGCAGGGCTCTCATTGTCAATGCTGCTTTCGTCTGTCTTTTCATACCCACGCACTCCTTCACCGCATCTGTTTGTGTCAATGATCATTTGCAGATTTCTGCAAATAACACGAATGGAAAACAACAGAAAATCCAGCTGGGGAGAGACAAGACACAGGTGACTACACAAGCTGGCACATACAAGTTGTGCCCTGTTGATAGCCCATCTTGGGCCTTAGCCTCCTCTTTCCTGGGTCGGTCAGCCTCAGTAGCCTCTGGCCATCCTCACTCACTTGCTTCTGCCTAGTCAAATGGCATCCAGCCTGAAGACAGGGATTTTCTGTCTTGTTTCAAAGTCCACCTGCACGGTGGTTTCAGCCATTCCTCTGAAATGGGGAAACATATTACTTTGTGTGTTTGTTCATTTATCCAACAAGTAGTTTACAGGAGCTAGGGGTACACCCATAACAAGATTCTCTGCCCCCCAAATACTTGTCGGTGGGGTGTGGGGGAGAAGCTTCCAGTCAAGCAAGGGGTAACTCCTAGGTATCAGAGTTAAGCAATCGTATTAATGTTCCTGCCACCACTCCCGAGACTACAAACACAACAGGACATGCTAGGCATGAGGTACCTGCTATATGGCACTTACGCAGTCAAAAGAGAGTGGAACATACTGGCCAAGACCTCAGGAGGGAGAGCGGGCGAGAGATGTCTATCCAGCAATTGCAGATTCTGGCCCTGGTTGGCCAGGAAATGAACCTGGAGAATTTTTGATGGATAAAGCATGGCCTTCCATTTCTCTTCGCCTGCGTCCTTTCATTTAAAGACGTGATAGCAACATGTAGAGACAGTATTGGGTAACTGTTTCTAGAAGAATAACAGCAAGTTCAATGGATGAGAGAAGTCACCTGGTTCGATCACCTGATTCCATCCCTCTTCATGGGGGAAACTGAAGAAAGGAACACTCGTAGGGATGCTCCAGTACTTGGGTTCTTGGTGGAGGGTGTGGCTGTGGCCGCCGTTAGCCCATCAGAAAACAGGCAAGAGCAGATAGGCCTGCACCTATGTGAAGATTATTCATATCAGCATTGTTTGTGAGCGAGGGAGTGGGAACAGCTCAAATACTTATATGGTTCATCCATAAATGAACTAGAGCACAACCATTGGAAGACTGAGGACGTTCTTTAGTACTGACTTGTATCACTGCGGAATTTACCTGGGTTTTAGAGGCTCTGGGCCAGGCACCAGGGGCTCCTACACAACCTTGGAAAAAGAAGTTTCCTGTTATTTCTAGATTGTCAGATGCACCTGGACCAAGATCCAGGACTGTCAGATTTGTATGCTTTTATATAACTTCCTCATGTTTTCCCCTTCAATCTTGTCTTTTCTCTTGTAATTGTGAGCATTAAAGTCTTGCAAGGAAGAGGGTCTGTGAACCTGCCTTCAGGGGCAGCAGGGCAGTGTGGGAGTAAGGAGACCGGCTTCTCAGAGCCGGTCTTGACGGGAAGAGACACAGCACAACCCGGATTGGATGAGACCACACATGAGCGGAGGGGAGGCTGGGGTGGCCCCAGGGGCCTGCAGCAGAGGAAGGGCCGGCTTGAGAGGAGCCTGCCTGGGCCTGTGAACCTCCCTGGGGGACTCGGGGGAAAGAGGTCCTGAAATGCAGTGATACATAAGTTTTGCACCGTAATAGGATTAAATTTGAAATTGTTACAGGGAAGGTGTGACAAGCCCATTCTTGAATCAGAGACCTAGGTTTTTTTCTTCACTCAACAGGTATTCTCTTATTTTCATTACTACTAAAATAGCACGAAGGAACACTTCCATTTGTTGTCTTACCTTATGCTGATCTTTGGACAGCACTGAACACCAGGGAAGATATGGCTTACTTCTCCCGTTTCTTCTTTCCTTCCTCTTCGATTTTAACACCTTGCTGTGTTTAAGCCAGTTTGACCTACTCTTTCCCAGAAAAAACAGTAAACATACATTGATCCCTCTGCTAGAGGCAGACAGTCATAGTTTCAATGAGGGCGAAGGTTGGAGCTTTGCTCCTAGGGAGCAAATATGTTGCATTTTCATCAAATAGAAGACAAATAACTACATTCGGAAACAAATACTAAATGCCAAGAGTAAAAATATTCAGAGCTAAGTGAGAGGCCTCGATAGGAATCCAGCTGAGGCAGAAAGCCCTGAGGGTCAAGACACTCAAGTTTCTCGGAGAAGGTGGGGCTCGAAGGGCAGGTTGTTCGTATTCAGAGGAGGAGTAAAGAGAACACGGAGGTAAGACCATCCGGTGGGGTGCATCTTTGTGGAATTAGAGGGACCCGGTTCCCCCAGGGAAGACGACAGAAGACAGCAGTCATTGGCTGATGCAGTTTCTGATTCTTCCCAGATTTGTAGAAGCCTCGCGTGTTGCAGACACTTCTCTCAGAGCGTTAGAGGGATGTAACAAATGATCTGACTGCCCAGACTTGCCAGCAGAACATGGGGTGACAGGAGGGAGATCGTGTTCGGGGCAGCCCATAGTGTCTGTGTGCTCAGGCTCCTTATGTCTCTGCACACAGCAAAATTAGGGTGAATTTACAAGTTCTGTGCAAGCTCAGCTCGTATTGTTTCTCTCCATTGTTTCCTCTTCCCTTCCCTGCTCACGGCCAGATGTCGAGGAGAAACCCTTTCTCGCTGTGAGTTTTGGTTGGAAGGTCACCCTGTGAGATTTGCCTTTTTGGAGAGAATGTGTGCATGCACAGATTAATGGGGCATCCATATGGACCCAATAGGGCTCCCCGCCCGGTCCAAGAATCACAAGTCTCCAGACCCAGCCCTAACACGTTGCCCTTCCGTGAACTTGGGCTGCCGCTTAACCTGCCTGCTCTTCCATTTCGTTGGCTTGTAAGATGGAGATGTTAATACCCCCCTCCCTGCCTCACAGAATTTCCCGGGGTTTCCAATGAAATGATGGCTGTGAAGGCACTCTGGAGATGAAAGGAGTTATTATTAGTAGCTCAAGGTGAAGACTGCACCGGAGAAGGGGCGGTGCAACTGGCAAGTCTCAGTAAATCCCATCCAGGCCTGTGCTTTTATACAATCGTTTTACCTCATTAAAATATGTTTAATTATATAGCTTCCTCTTGAAGTGTTAATGACTCTCACTCTGCTGATCTCTTCTTCCTCCCTAGCTGTCCCTAAGTGCAGAACCCAGCTCCCCTCTGCAAGTTCAAGCTCGTCCTGCCTGGCCTCCCCACCAGGGGGTGGGGCTCCCCGCCAAAGAGGCCGCAGCAGTGCCAGCTCTCCAGCAGCTCCTTCAGAGACACTCTGGCCTTCGGTCATTACCCATCCAGGCTCGGGAACTGAAGCTGATTTAAAGATGTGAAAAGATTTGTATAGGAATGACAAGATGCTCCACACCTTGGAGCGTGGGATGTTATGTGGCTCCTCTGTTAGAAACTGTCGGTTTAGGTACCTTATTGTGAAAGTGAGTTCTACAGTATTTAGCAAAAGGTATTCATGGCATAAATGTTGACATATTTACAGACTTTGATGGAAATGTGGTGGCTCCCACGGGGTTGCTAAAGGGCCGTGCGATAGCCCCATTGGCGGTATTGGGCGTATGGGGCACGGTCCCCCGCGGACACACTCAGCACACTTCCGAGGCTGCTGGAGCAGCTTACTGATGGGGCTGTTGCCATGGTGTCTTACCTTGTTAGGCCTTCCAAAACAACGTACCGCTGCCTTCGTCCATTCCGGCTGCTGTAACATGCCGTAGGTGGGGTGGGGGCGCTTATAAACAACAGACATTTGTGTCCTCACACGGTCTGGAAGGCCGACAGCAATGTGTCATCAGGGCTGACCTCTTGCGTGGCCTCGCTCCTTGGCTTGCAGACGGCCGTCTTCTTGCTGTGTCCTCACATGTGTCCTCTGTGCATCCCAATCCCCCTTTACCACAGGGACACAAGTCAGACTGGAGGAGGGCCCACCCCTGTGGCCTCAGTCACCCTTTCTTGCCTCTCTGAGGACCCTGTCTCCAAGGACAGTCACACGCTGAAATCCTAGGCTTCAGCATAGAAACTGTGTGGGGGTGGGAAGGGAGGGGCACAGTTCAGTCCAAAGCACATACGGGGTAGGACTGAGAGAACCAAGGTGAGGTGGGGAAGCACCCAGGAACTAGCAACTGCAGCAGCCTTTGCCATCCTTTGGTCCGAAGGGGCAAAAGGGAAAGGACCTGTGGTCCCTGGAACCCAGTGAGAGCTGTGGCCAGGGAGAGAGAGAGAGGCCGCCCAGCAGGATGTATGTCCCACTGGGGGGAGCACAGCCCAGAGGGGAGGGGAGAAGGGGAGCACTCAACCTCTCTCCCCTCTAACCTTTAACACTCCCACATCACTTCACTTTGGTCAAATGCCTGTGAAAGTCCCGGAGCTGCAGCTCTTCGATGTCAGCCTCCAGCCAGGGAGCAGACCTGGGGGTGTGGCCAGGAGTGATTGGGGAGGGGAAGGACCTGTGTGCGACAGTGAATACCCAGCGAATACCCAGCACCTTGGGGCTACTGTGCACGTTTCCGAAGGTGGAATTGTGGTTGATAGTCAAGCCAGGAATGGGCTTTAGAGAGTTATTGGAAAACAGAAAATGTTATTTAGCTGCAAAAATCTTAGTCATGCATCCTAAAATAAACCATTTAAGGTCATGTAACCATTTCAAGCTCCCAGAAGCTACCAATCTAGGATACTGACTCACCTCAGTAAAGCAGAATGATAGAAAAACAAAGATGCATCGTGTGGTGTTGAACACACTTATGTTCATATACTTCATACTGATATATATATCTGTATATATATATATAATATGTATATGTATATATATATTTATAATATATATATATATATTTGTTGAATGGTTTAAAGTAGTGGCCTGGCACGATAGTAGAGGACAGTGGTTTGGATGCCCAGGCGATCAGTGGAGGACAAAACATGACCAACTTACAGCTGATTTGTTGGCACCATTCAGGGTGAAGCTCACACTTGCCTCGAAGGCAGAGAAGACAACACACCTAGATGAGACCTTCTGATCGTCCCATGGGCAAAGCAGGTGCTATCGCTTAGGGTCTCCTCCGTGTAAGCCCTCGTGGTTCCTCCCAGGAACCAGGGGCAGCTGTGGAAGCTGGGTAACCTGCAGTTCCAGGGTTCTGCACAGTCTGGCCCAGTGAACCCCTGTGATTGTTGCAGGAGCCAGTCATGTTGCAAGTGAATGTGTGAATAGGCCAGTCGAGAATGACCCTGCTTGTTCTGGAACAGACCAGGGTCTTCGGGAGCAAGGACATGTCAACAGAAAGATGGTCCCGTCCAGTATGAGTGGCTACCTCTTGTGTGAAGCTGCATTCGGTTTCTCTATTTTATGGAGTTACTCCCAAACTTTGTTGCTTTTAACAGCAGCCTGTTGTTCTGCTCATGACTCTGCAATTTGAGGGACTCTGGGGGAGAGCCTGTCTCCGATCCACACAGCATCCCCTGGATCCTCCTGATGGAGAGCTGGAAGATCCAATTCCAAGATGGTGTAGGGACAGGGCTGGAACGTTGGTGCGGGCCGTCCACTGGGGGCTCAGCCAGGGCTGAGGGCGGGGGCCTCTGCTTCTCTTCCTGTGGGCCAGAATTCTCGCAGCACAGTCCGACTTCTAAGGACAAGCACCCCAAGAGATCACCTGTCTTGTCCTTGCCTTGGAAGTCTCCTGGGGTCGCTCCATTCCCCGGTGATCACGGAGGCTTGTCCACTGTCACACACAGGGGGTGATATGAGGTCCTGGAGGAAGATGTGGGATGGGAAATATAATTGTGACCACTGCGGAATAGACTCAGGATGGCTCCTTGTGTGACCTTTACTCACCCATCGTTGGTCACAGCACAGTTACACGAACTGGGTGCGCACCCTGTATTAGCCTGCTCAGGCTGCCTTAATGAAATACTGCAAGCAGGAGGGTTGGGAGGGCTGGTGGCGTCTGGTGAGAGCTCTCTCCCTGGCTCTCTCACTGTGTGCTCATGTGGTCTTTCCTTGGTTCCGGTGCAGAGACGGAGAAGATTCTCTTTTTGGTGTCTCATAAGGACACTAACCCTATCAGTTCAGGGCTCCACCCTTACAACCTCATTTAACCTTAATTACTCACTTAGAGGTTCTGTCTCCATATACAGCCACTCTGAGAGTCAGGACTCCAATGTGTTTGACCCTGAAGAACTGCTCTTTCTGCCATGGTGCTTCCCTAAGGAGCGCTGGTTTCTACCTGATGGGCTACATTGCCACATTCGTCGCACTGTCTTGATTTCATCTTTATTCAGTATTCAAGAAGGATGCAGACCCTTTGAGAAGGACTCCACCCCCGCAGGGCTCCAAGTGGCCTGCTGAAGGCTGCTTCCAGGAGCAAGGACTGCAAGACCCCTTGTAACTGACTGGTCCACACACTGATTATATTTGCAGAAACCTAAAGCCAGAGCACCTATGTATTTATCTTTGTGAGCAGCAAGGCCAGGGGAAGCTCCGGAGATAGTGTCCCAGTCAACAGCCAGTTTTGGGACAGGAGAGAGTGCTGGGAGATGAAACTCAAGATATGGGTAGCTGTGGGAAGGACACTGCAAGGAAGAAAGGGACACGGGATGAGTTCCCAGGGTCTCCCTCTGAAAGACAAGGAGAGCAGCCCTGGCTGGGGTGGCTCAGTGGGTTGAGCGCCTCTCTGCAAACCAAAAGGGCACTAGTTGGGTTCCTGGTCCCTGCACATGCCTGGGTTGAGCCCAGGTCTCCAATAGGGGGCGCTCGAGAGGCATCAGAGTGATGCCTCTCTTTTTTCCGTTCATTCCCCACTCTCTGTAAGAAATAAATAAAATCTTAAAAGAGAGAGAGAAAGGGAGTGCACAGGTGAGCATGTCTAAACTTTAGAAGGAGTGATGGACACCCAACAGCTAAACCTGTGTGGCGCCTACGCGGGGCTGCCCAGTGCCAACTGGGGCTTTGTTTTAACCACCCAGCTTCACGTTTTAATTTGAACCTTAACTTCCTGTGAAGTCTTAATCCTCTATAGTCACACAGTAATCTATCCATTTTCCTATCGTCTTTTACAATTGTTATTTCTGCGTGTATTTTGTTACCCCGCCCCATCTAAATTTGGAATTCTTCAAAGGGTATCGTGTCACTCTCTCCATAATTGTACATTTTCTGCTGTGCAGTAGTATGGCAGGAGTTTGTCGTCATGGGCTTCTCTATTCAGTGACACTGGCAGAGAAAGGACACAAGAGGGCGCTCCTTTTCTTCTGATCTGAGTCCAGAGAGCTGAACCTTTTCTGCCCATTTTAGGTCTCTTGAAAACTCAGACATGACTGATGGTGAAAACATTTTTCACTCGTAGGAAGAGATTTTTGGGGAATTTTTGAATATTTAAAGCATCACACTTAGGGAAATATTCAGCTCATTTGAGTCGATGAAACAAATATTCATATAGTCAATTGTTGAAGAACTCAGTCTAAGGAAGAAACACACAAGGAGAGGACACCCTAAAAAACTGGAATTCCAGTGTTTTTTTGTGTGTAAGCACCCACACTTGTGCACATTATACACAGGATTCGTATACCCATGGTATGTAATCATTATACCCAAGTATGATGCACACCCTTATTTTTCCCTAAAAAATTTTGGCAAAAACGTGCTCATTATACACAGCAAAATACAGTATCTTTTGGAGGGTTTGGTGAATGAGCTAAGAACCCAACTGTATCAGTGCCAGCTGGTGGTGTTGTGAGATGCTGAGTTTGGTGCTTGTGAATTTTTTTTGAAGAATCTTTCAATGTGTCTGCCCATTTCATGATGGGTGATTAACGAGCACACCTGCCTGCACCATGCTGAGTATTCAGTGGTTTTTTACCAAAAATGGCATAACCCCTGTGACCCACCCTCCCTATTCACCCAGCCTCTCCCCCAGCGACTTTTTCTGTTTCCCTGGATTAAAAAAGTCCTCAAAGGGAAAGGTTTTGCCAATGTGGAAGAGGTGAAACAAAAATGGCAGAAGCACCAAAAGATATCAAAATCAGAGTTCAAAAACCGTTTCGAGCAGTGGGAAAAAAGTCTCAACAAATGGAGAGTACTTTGAGGGTGACCAAAGATTAAACATATAAGAATTAATACACAATTTTTATAAATAAATTCTGGTTTTGGGGGGTGCCCCCTCATATGTTTTTAAAAAGTAACCAACCCCTTTGCTCCATTAGGGTGACTTATCCAAAATACAAAGTAACAAGTGTTGGTGAGGATGGGCAGAACTGGAACCTTGGTATATTGCTGGTGGGAATGGGAGACAGCAGCTGCTATAGAAAACTATGGTGGTGTCTCAAAAAATTAAACACAGAATTACCATAGTTCAACAATTCCACTAGTGAGTATATACCCGAAAGAACTGAAAGCAAGGACTCAGAGATATTTGTGCAGCATTAGTCACTGTAGCCAAAAGGAGGCAGCAACCCAAACAGCCATCCATAGATGAATGGATAAACAGAAGGTAGTATTCACACACAACGGAGTATTATTCATTCTCAAAGAAGGAAGGGATTTCTGCCACATGGAACAATGTGGAAATGCAATCCAAACCACAACGAGATTGTACCTGGCACCTGTTAGAATGGCTACAAAAGGCAAGCGATAGCAAGTGCTGGTGAGAATCTGGAGAAAAGTGAACCCGTATACACTGCTGGTGGGAATGTAAGTAATGTAAACTGGTGCAGCCACTGAGGAGAACAGTATGGAGGCTCCTCAAACAATTAGAAGTAGAGCTACCATGTGATCTAGCAATTCCACTTCTGGGTATATATCCAAGGGAAATAAAAAAAGGATATTGAAGAGATAATATACATGCCCATATTCACTGCAGTATAACTTACAGTAGCCAAGATTTGGAAACAAACTAAGTGCCCATCAACAGATGAATGGATATTATATACACGGAGTATTATTCAACCTTGAGAAAGAAGGAAATCCTTACATTTTCGACCACATGGCTTTCCCTTGAGGGCATTATCCTAAGTGAAATAGGACAAAGAAAGAAAAATGCTTTGTAGTATCACTTATATGTGGAATCTTTTTTATTTATTAACATTTTATTTATTTTTAGAGCGAGGGGAAGGGAGGGCGAAAGAGAGGGAGAGAAACAATGATGTGTGAGAAAAAACATCAATTTGCCCACAACCCAGGCAAATGTTTCCATGACGGGGAATCAAATCGGAAACATTTTGGTTTGCAGGATGATGCCCAATCCACTAGACCAACCCAGTCAGGGCTAGAACCTTTTAAAAAAGTAAAACTCATAGAAACAGATAATAGAAAAAGGGTTGCCAAGGGCTGGGGTTGGGGGAAAAGGAGAAGTTGCAAAAAATGGTACTAACTCTCAGCTGTGAGCTGAAAAGGTGCGAGGATCTAATGTGTAACGTGGTGACGCCAGCTGATAACACTGTATTGTTTACTTGATATTTGCTGAGAGTAGAACTTAAATGTTCTCATAAAAAAAAGAAAAAACACACAAACAAACAAACAAACAAAAAAAACTCTGCATGTTTAAAGATGCCCAGGTGTTTCTTATGCCTCTCGGTGTTTGAAGAATACTGCTGTGTACCAACCTGTCCTTCCCCATGCACTCTCCGCCGGGAGAGGCGAGATCACAATCTGAGGTGCTCACTAAGTAGAGAGTAGCTTTGGCCCTTTAAGGCTGGATGAGGTTTGTATGGGCAGGCATAAGCCAGGACAAAGTTCCAGGGAAATAGAATGGTTTGTGCAAAGCAGAAAAAAAAAACAAAACAGCAAAAGTGAACAGAGATTAGACAACTTTGAAGTCAAGGATTCCTGAAGGGCCGTAGTAGTGATAAGGTGGAGAAAACCCTGAGTAAGAGGCCCAAGTATTTATTAGGGAGTGCAGTGTTTTCTCTAACTTGTTCATGGTAAAATTTTGATATATTTCATTCCATCAACCACAAGCAAGACAATTTTTTTTTAAATTCTCAGGACATGCTTATTGATTTTATTTTTTTTTATTTTTTTTTTTAAAGATTTTTATTTATTTATTTTTAGAGAGGGAAGGGAAGGAGAGAGAGAGACAGAGAGAGAAACATCAATGTGCGGTTGCTGGGAGACACGGCCTGCAACCTAGGCATGTGCCCTGACTGGGAATCGAACCTGCGATGCCTGGTTCGCAGCCCGCGCTCAATCCACTGAGCTACACCAGCCAGGGCACATGCTTATTGATTTTAGAGAGAGAGAGGAAGGGGAGGGGAGAGAGAGAGAACACCAATATGAGGAGAAACGTTGATCAGTTGCCTGTTGCGTGCGACCCCACGGGGGACTGACCTGCAGTCTAGGCGTGTGCCCTGACTGGGAATCGAACCTGTGACCCTTTGGTTTATGCGACAACACTCCAGCCAAAGGAGGCCCGTGGCCCAGGGCGAGAGACAATTTTTAAGAAAGAGGATGACTATGTAGCTGACATGCATTATAAAAGTCACAGCCACCAGCATGTGTGCCCGGGAGAAAACCAAGTTGTTGAAGGAAATGCGACCTGCTACTGCAAAATCTCCGTTACTATTCATTTGCTGCTTGTTCATTCAGTTCATTCTCTGCTACTGCTAGCAGAGAAAAGTCTGGATCCTTGCTACGATGGAAAACAAGTATAGGGGGAAAAACCTCACAAGCTGAGGAGATTCTACCCATTAATCTTTCTTTTCTCTATGAATCGGGAGAAGGTCACGGTTATTTGATATGAGGACAGACCACCTTGGTCCAGCTCATTGAACATCAGACTTCTCAGGGAATATGATTAAGGCCTGCTGTGGAGCGTGGGAAGCGAGGCCCGAAAGGACAAATGTGTGCTTTTAGGCAGATTGCTCCTGTAACTGTATATAGGGTGGCTGCTGAAGGCAGCAGCCGAAAGACAGGAAGACCAATTAGTGCATGACAGCAATAAACAGCAGCGATCGGCACTGGAGATGGAGTAATAGGACCTTATGTTTACCCAGCACTTTATGTTACACGAATTCTTTTCTCAGACACTCCTTAAGATGATTACGTGAAGCAGGAAGTGTCCTTTAATAAAAAAGGTGGAAGTTTAATTTAAAAGGTGGCTAAGGGAGAGATCTCTTAAAAAAATAATCAGTGGACTTAGTGAATGGTAGGGTGGTGAGAAAGGGCTGGAAGGGAAGAGAGAGGAATTGAAAATGATCCCGAAGTTTCTGGACTTGTGTAATTGTGACGATGTCGTTGCTATTAACACAAACCTAGCCGAAAGGCTGACTCGAAGGGCGGTTGATAATGGTAACTTTTTTATTTTGAAATCATTTCAAACGTATAGAGAAGTTACACTGAAAGAATAGTACAAAGTAACGACCACAGTCCCTCGGCCCAGAGACTTGTTCAGCTTACACCTGTGATCCAAGAACGTCCTCTACAGCAAAAGGTCGCAGCGGGGGTCACGCACTGCACCCCCGTCCTGTCTTCCAAATCTTCTTCAACACACAGAAGTTCCTCCATCCTCCTTTCCTTTCCTTTCCTTTCCTTTCGTGGCCTTGACTTTTTGCGTTCCAATGCTACTGGCTATTCTGTAGGCTGCCCCTCCCTGTGGGTTTGTCCAATGCTTCCTCAGGGTTCGACCCAGGATCTGCATCGTTAACTAACATGCTGTTTTCATGGTGGCATCCGTCAGATGGCACACATGTCGATTTGTCCCACTAGTCTAATTTTCATGATTCGATTAACATGGCACCTGCCTGTCTTTCCCATGGTAAAGTTGCTCCCCGCCCCCCACCTGATTACCAAAATATTTTGTGAGGAGTGCATTGAAACGCTGCTGGCAAAGCTGGCTTCGTGACGGTGTATTATCTGTCACCTGTGCAGCTGTGCTGAGTTCTGCGCTTAGAAGGTCCCAGATTTTGGTTTACTTTTTGCTTAGTTCCAGCAATGAAGGGAGGGAGAAAGACAGAAAGGACGGAAAGGACAAGCAGACATACATTCCATTTTTGACTCAGTACATTTGAGTTGCCAGGACACCTAAGAGTTAGAAAAACAAAACTAAGGCTTGAGAGGAAAATCAGGGCTGGAGAAGAAGGCTGGGGTGTAACATGCACAAAAATGGTGACTGATGTGGGGAAGACAATTTCTCCAGGAAAATTAGGAAGGAAACAAGAAACTGAGGACCTAACCTTTGGGAAGACACCGGAGATGCACAATAGGAAGAGAAAGGGAAGCTAAAGGACGTAAAGAAATGCATTAGAGCCCTGGCTGGCGTGGCTCACTGGTTTGGGTGCCGGCCTGTGAACCAAAGGGTCACCAGTTCGATTCCCAGTCAGGGCGCATGCCTGGGTTGTGGGCCAGGTCCTCAGTGAGGGAGCACGTGCAAGGCAACCACACACTGATATTTCTCCCCCTCTCTTTCTCCCTCCCTTCCCCTCTCTAAAAGTAAATAAAACCTTAAAAGAAAAGAAAAGAAATGCGTTAGAGAGTGAGGGAGAACCAATGGTGGGAGGTTACAGAAACCAAAGCAAAGGGGGCTGGATGAGGAAAACGGTAGGCAGCCACCTTAAGCTGCGAAGAAGTCAAAGGAGAAGGTTGGTCCAGCATCATCTGCAGTCCCTGGTGGTGCAGTAGGGGGGCAACCAATTAGTGCTTCTCTCTCACATGGATGCTTCTCTCTTTCTCCCTCCCTCCCTCCCTGCCTTTCCTCTCTCTCTAAAATCAATAAACATATCCTCAGGTGAGGATTTAATTAATAAAAAATTAAATAAAAAGAAAAGATCTCTGGTTCTAATAACTTGCCACAATGAAGAGGCTGTTCTTCATTCAACAAACATTGGTGGGTGGGGGTTAGGCCATAGGCTTGAGGATAGAGAGGGTGCTGGCGAGGCAGGCTCCCTGGGCGCACCGCCTGTTCGGGCTCACCAGGTCCTGAGCTTGGAAGAGTTCCGGGCTTGGTTTCATGCTCTGACATTCTTAACACTTGAGCAAGAGGTCCTGCGTTTTCATTTTGCACTGGACCCTGCCCATTATGCAGCTGGTTCTGGGTGATGGAACAAGTGTAAACTGTTCTTTCCTTTGGGAATATTTATTGGTGACAGTGACAGAGACCAGTATCTTGTCCCAGTGGCAAAGTAGAGTTCAAAAGTAAGCGGGCATATGTGTTGGCAGACGGCAGAGGTGGGAGGAGATTACCGAAACCGGTGGAGATTTACAGAAGAGGGGGAAGATGAGTTCAAGGCCCCTGGTGAGTCAGACTTAGCCTTGGACTGGAGGCAAGTAGAGGCAGAAAGCCAGCCCACGAGCAAGCGCCAACACAGACTCTGGTCTGGTGCCTAGTACTGAGCGTGCCTTTACGTGGAAAGGGCTCTCGGACAGCCCGCAGAGTCAGGCTCCAGGGCGCACGCGGGGAGAGGCCGGGCAGCCTCCCCTACAGCCCACACCGACGCCAGAGCGCGCGCACAGCTCGACATCGCGATTAGGAGCCTCTGGCCGAGCTCCACTGTGGGACAAAGGGGCCGAACGAGCAGCCGGGACCACCAAGCGTCGCGGCCGCGGGGCAGGATCCGGGTCCCCTGCCGCCGTTGCGTCCCCTCCGCAGGGCAGGCGGCCAGGGGAGAGAGGGCCCTCCGCGATTCCTGACCGCAGGCCGACCGAGGGTGGCGCAGGGAGGCCTCCGTGGGCCGGAGCACGTCCGCGCCTCCCTCCCGGCCTTGCGCGCCCGGAGGCTGAGCTGGCGGGGAGGGGCCTCGCTTTCCCTCCCCCGCGCCCGCGATTCTGCCGGCGCGGCCAGGCCCTAGGCGCAAGGCCGGGGGGAATGGACAGAGCCGGAGACGCTGCTCGGCCGCGGCTCGCGGCCTCTCGCTCCCGGGCAGGGCCGGGCTGGGCGGTGCAGGCGGCGAGCGAGGAGGCCGGAGAGCCCCAGCGCGGCTGCGCTGCGAGGGGCCGTCCGGGCCGCTGCTGCCGGTAGGACTCGAGAGAACCGCCTCTTCTGCACCCGAGGTCTGGGGGTGGAGGGGGTGGGAGGGGAGACGCAGAAACCAGTCGGAGCCAGATACACCCCTTCCCAGTTCGACTCGGCCTCTCAAATCTTCCTTCCTGAAGGCCCTGTGTAGCCTTCAAAACTTTTAAGCGGTGGCCTGGAGGAAATGAACCCGACTCAAAGCGTTGAGAAAGAAACTGAGAACATTGGAGGCCGTTTTCAACCTCTGCCTGCCACCGTGTAATCACAGAAATAGGTGCTTACTGCCTACACTGTGGCAAACACAGAAAAGTGTAAACATTTAGACAAAAAAAGCACCAAGATTCCACCACCCACAAGCAACACTCTGCGTATTGCATTTTGCAAGTTGCTGTGCACATTTTTCTTTACACAAGTGATCATTCTGTGCCCGTTATTCAGTATCTTGCTTTTTTGTGCTTAGTGTCTTACAAACATTTCCCACTTCCTTGAACACATCATAAATACGTTTAATGGTTCTATGATAACATCGTAGAGCTGGACAAAAAATGTAACCATCTCCATTTTCAAAGGTCCAAAGGATACAAATACTTTTAAAGTTCTTGATTATTCATATTAGATTGTTCTTCAGAAACTCTGCCCTTATGTGGTCAGTTGCACCAGATGAATGACCAGTCTCTGTACCTATGAGCGTTGAGGGGGCCTGACACCCGGCCTGGAGCAGGTGGGTAACCCCGCCTCTCCCTCTAGGCACCAAACCTCTGTTCTGCCCTCCTTCCATTAAAAACGCAAAAAAAGATTCGGACTCTCTTAGCCTTGGGCATTCAGACTACTGGAGACACCGGCCAGTTCTTGTTTCTCAGTTTACCCCATCACTTTCTATTCCTATAAAGCTTCAGAACAATACTACCCAACTAGTATCTTAAAAATGGAAGAGGATTCAGCCAGATGCTTGCCTTTTGGAACACCGCCGTCCCCTGCCACCAGGTGAGCCTCTGTCAGTGTGTGGTCACTTCCGTCAGCGTGTTTCTTTAGGAGCCTCTGTCTGCAATGGGTGCAGTGGCTCCCGTGGGGCTAGGCGGGTAAGACCTCAAAGCTTAGGTGTTCAATATTATTCCTAATAAGAATCCCCTGCAGTAACAATCTAAGTGCATGTTGACAGGTGAATGGATAAAGAAGATGTCACACACACACACACAGGAATAATCACTCAGCCAGGAGAAAGAAGGAAATCCTGCCATTTGTGACATGAGTGGACCTTGAGGACATCATGGTACGTGAGATAAGTCAGAGAAAGAAAATACTACATGAGTCACTTATATGTGGAATCTTTAAAAAGCCAAACTCCATAAAAGCAGCGAGCAAAGTGGTGGTTGCCAGTGGCTGGTGGGGAGAGAGGGAGGAGGAGGGAAGTGGTGTAAGGGTGCCAGCCTGCAACTGGGGGACACATAAGTCCTGGACTTCTGATACTTAGCATAGTGACTGTAAACAATATAGTGTATTACAGACACCGAACTTCTTACAAGTCTAGATCTGAATTATTCCCATTTCACAAAAGAAATATTATGCCCTGGCTGGTGTGGCTCAGTGGATTGAGTGCCAGCCTGTGAACCAAAGCGTCGCTGGTTCAATTCCCAGTCAGTTCACATGCCTGGGTTGCAGGCCAGGTCCCTAGTGGTGGACACACAAGAGGCAACCACACATTGATGTTTCTCTCCCTCTCTTTCTCCCCGCCTCTCCCTCTCTAAAAATAAATAAATAAATAAATAAATAAAATCTTAAAAAAAAGAAATGATAATCATATGTAGTGATAGAGGTGCTAGCCAATGCTACAATAGCAATCATACTGCAATATATAAAGGTCAAGTCAACACGTACATCTTAAACTTACACAATATTGTACATCAAATATATTTTAATTGAAGGCCCCTTATAACTGGGACCTTAGGGAATGAAATGAATCAGAGAGAAAAGAAACAACATTCTGCACACAAATGACCTTGCTCTCAGCCTCACCCACAAGAGAAAGTACATTTAATGGACAAGCGCTGGAGTGAAGGTAGATGCTGAATGCCAGGCAGGGACGGGGGTGTCGGGGGGAGAGAAGCATCCCCTGGAAAACTAAGTGCCTCTCCACTCAGGACTCTTGGGCAAGGCACAGTCCTGGAAAAATTTAATCCCCAAATCTGAGTGTCTGGAGGGGCTCGGAGGGGCTGTGGGAGCTTGGGCACTGCGCTCTAAGAATCTGTCACAACGGGCACTCTGCTGAGCACTAGCTCGCACGCTCGGAGTGTTTGGTCATAACCACCCTTTGGGGAAGGCACGATGATGGCCCTCACTTTACCCGTGAGGAAACTGGAGCTCCAAGTGGTCTAAGTCCTTGGTACTCTGTAACTAGAAGCACTAGTTGCTTGCTTTCTCTTTCCCGCCATTGCGGCTGTGACAAGAGAGAGAACGCGAATCCGATCTGCACTTGTTCTTATATTTTAAACCCTCGTGCACTGTGTCAGCCCAACCGTAGCACAGCCCTGACGGGATCGAAACACACAGCAGCAGCAACCCCTTTTCATTTGTTTCCTTCTGCTTGGCTGCAAGTTTGTTATCTCGTAGTTTTTCACCATATTCTCTCCACTAGGCTGACCTGCTTCCCTAGCTCAGTAAATTCACCTCACTTCCGCTGCTGCACCTGAGCCTCCTGTTTTGCTGTCATCTTTGAAGTCAGCTATAGTAGTCCCCCCTCACCTGTGGAGGATGTGTTCCAAGACCCTGAGTGGAGGCCTGCCACTATGGAAAGGACCGAACATAGTAGGTACTATTTTTTCCCCTTAAAGTTGTCGTTATAAATTAGGCGCAGCAAGAGATTCACAGCAATAACCAATAGTGAAATAAAACCATTGTGAGTGGCTTTGGGGCTATTATTAAGTAAAATAAGGGTTACTTAAACACAAGTTCTGGGATATTTCAGTGGTCGATCTGATGGCCGGGACAGCTACTGAGTTGCTGCTGGGAAGGCACCGTGTACAGGGCAGAAAACACACAGGTGCACAAAGGGGTGGTTCCTGTCCCGAGCAGGATGGAACAGGACGGAGCGAGATTTCATCACACTCCTCGGAACAGTGCGCAATTTAAAACTTATGAATTATTTCTGAAATTTTCCATTTAATATTTACAGGTGTGGGTCAGCTGTGGGTAACTGAAACCACAGAAAGCAAAGCCGAAGGGAAGGGGGGATTACTGTGTATGGATTTAGCTGGTGTCCCCCATTTGGGCCTCTGGCCTTGCATTGCTTTTGAAGACTACTTTATTTTTCCCAGAGTTGGCTTGTTGTTTAATTCTTCTTTCCAGTCTCCGTAAGACTATTATCCGCCCTCTTTGGATCACTAAGTCACAGAATGGCTGCACTTTCAAGCTGTAAAGAGCACATCCATTGTGTAGTCATCATTTTACAGAGGAGGTGCTCTGGTCTCTCCACCAGTTGGGGCACCAAGGCTGGGATGCAGGCGTCCAGTGATCTCCTGCAGCATCCGGTCACCGGCTGTTTCCTGGGCCCCAGCTCCCTTGAGCTAGCATCACCGATAAGAGCAGGGACCCACCAGTGCCTGAGATTGAGTGGCAGCCTCTGTCTCTTCGCTGCTCAGGTGGTTGCTTAGCGAATTCTTGGGCAATGTGGATTTTGTCTCTATTAATTGTGCAAAATATCCTAATAAAATGTCTTTTTTGATGAGTTTGCTTTGGCTAGCACCTGACTCTTGGTAATATGGCAGGAAGAAGAGCAGGTACAAAGGAGTACCTTACAAAACTCCTACTATATCTGGCAGAAGAAACAAGCTTTGCTCCTCCTGGCCTAAGTTTTTTTTTTAATTTTTTTAATTTTAATCATTGTTCAAGTACAGTTTTCTCCCCTTTACTCCCAATCCAGCCCATCCAGCCCACCCACCCCTGGCCTAAGTCTTAAAGCTTCCTTAAAGCTGAAAAAACCTTTCTTTCTTTTGTAATGATTTAAATTTATTTTAAAACATAACTACATATACCATATTCACACCTTTACAATTCATTGCCAGGGTTTTTTTTACATAATATTGTTTGTGTTATATTTTTATGTAATTTATATATTGTTTTGATTCTGCAATTTGCTTCCCTCTCCTTTTAAAAATTATTAAATATGTACAGAGATGCAGATATCAAAAGTGTATAGTCTGGTGCATTTTCTCAAACCAAACATACCCAATTACTTGCATTCAAATAGTGAGACATTTCCATCACCTCAGAAGGCTCTTTGTATCGAGCTCTCTGTTGTTATTCTTTCTTCCCTCTTTTCAGAAATTTGTCTCATGTGAAATGGGTTTTTATTTGATTTAAAGATGGCACATCCCCCAGCTTCCTAGCATGCAGGATGCTTGTAATAGAAGAAACAGTTCTTTCCTTTTCACACTTATGAGGCCAACTTAACATCAAGTGCATTAAAAACTTTGACTTCTTAGGAGAAAGCTTGAGGGTGGAGATGTATATTTAAAGTTGGAAGAGATTTTGGAAAGAGGAGATTATGGGCGAGGTGTTATACCCCTCCAGTGGCAGCGCCGGAGCTGGAGCCCAGGCCTCCCGATCACCCACCATTGTTCCTTGCTCTGTTCATGGTGTGAAAATAGCCACAGCTGAGAATGGAGAGGTGCCAGAAGAGCTGAGTAATAAAACAGGGAAGGAGGGTACAAGTATTTCCCATTTTCCCATTCTCCTGGGAGAATTCTGCTGCCCTCTGTTTGCTTTCTGAATAGTCTCTGACAGGTGTCTTAAACCCGTAGTTCCCAAATGGTGTGCCAAGGCACCACAGGGTGCTGCAGAAAATTCACAGGGGTATCTCAGGAGATTTTAAAGTTTCGAAGGAAATACAGTGATACTTGATGTCTGTCTCACACTGCCTGAGCTCTTAATTAAAGGAAATCCACAGTTTCCTCATTAGATTGTGTCACATTCCTTTTGATGACATCCTTCCTTTATGGAGTGGGGTTTTGAATGGATGCTACGTTAAAAAGAAAATCAATGGGGAAAGGAAATGAGGGTGGTTTTGTGCAATCTGATTCCAGGGGTCAAGAGGTTGTATAGTGAGTGCCCAGCAAGTGCACACATTTCATTAGGAAGTGATTGTAGTTATTTAAGAATAAAACAAAAATATCAACCTTTTTCAAACTATGTGTATATTATTTTTGAAAACAACCACTGAATTTTTAGGATGTAAATATTAATTCAATTGTTTAGATCTAACTACTTGATAAATAGACTCATCAGTTTGTTTTTTGTTTGTTTGTTTGTTGTTCTTTTGGCCAAGGGTCTCTGTGAGCCTTTGCTTTAGGCATAAAGTGAGGGGAGATCAAGTTCTTCAAGTTCAATCAGCAGCTGTAGTACTGTTTGTCAACTGCAGGTTTGCTGGTAGACCAGAGTCTAGAATGATTTTATTTAAATAGGGAAACTAAGTCTTAGAACGCAACTCAGTGGATGTTGTCCAGTCTGGGCAGATCCAGGTGTCTGGGGGCCTGAAGCGTGTACAACTGTTGGAACCCTCCTGAAGAACCGTACTGCACAAAGAGAGACTGGGAACTGGGCAGAGGGCTTGCCCGGGGTCTATGCAAATGAAGTGTTCTGACGCTCAAGGTCATTTAGCTTGGGAGCAGATCCACCTCTGGCCACCAGCTCGGTAAGTGGTGGAGATGGAATTCAAACTCAGCTTTGTCTGCTTCTAAAGACACAAAATGGGAATTTCCTTTCCTAAAGACAAGAATAGAAAACCCAGGATGTGAAAGTCCTGGCAACGGGAGCCTAGCTGGGTCATGGCTCCCTCCCTAAGAAGGAAACTGAGAGTGGGAACGCAATACCTGTCTCTTCTCATCAGAGAGCTGTGACAGCCGCTCAGCTGGAAGATAAGGCTTCGGTGGCAAAGCGAAGTTTGAATTCTGGCTCCACCACTTCCTAGCTCGTGATCTGGGAAAGTTGCTTACCATCCCTGGGTGTTAGTGCGGCAACAATACCCACGGTACACGAAACTGTGTGGATTAAATGAGATATCACAGATGGAAGTGCCTGGCCTACAGCAGGCACACAAACTCTGTCGATCTCTCTCCTTCCTGCTCCCACACAGATATTATGGGTATTTGGAGATGAAATAAATATAGCCAAGCTGGTTGGTAGAGGTTTCCTTTGTGTGTGGGTAAGTAAATGCACATATATGGCAAGCGACTGTCTAAAAAAGATGCAAATCAGACCAAGCTGGGCAGATAGTTGCCTGGTATGTTGTTTTGGTTCAGTGCTTAGCTCAGTGTCTATTTTCAGGGGTTCCCCATTATCCAGAGACTAAATTCAAAACTCCTTATCCTGGTATTTGAAAGTTTCCCAAATCTGACCTCAAATTAACCATCTGACATTTTCTTCCACTATGATCCAACCCAAGCCTCTCTTCTAACCTAACTAGTTTCCTCACTGACCCTTTAATACCCACCACGGCCTCAGTGGAAAGCCACATACCCTGCCAGGAATTCTTTCTCCTTTCCGCAGTCCTGAATCCCACCCATCCTTCAAGACCAGTTCAAGCCCTTTCTTGGCAGTGAGCATTTCCCGAGTGCTCCCAGTCCCTGGGGATTCCTGTCCTCTCGACTCCTACCACTCGTCCCGTTTGTACTATGCATTTGGGTCTTAGCTACACACTGACTTATTTTGTTCTATAGCTTTTAGGGAGTTTGTTTTTCCTTTCAATTGCATGTAAGGTCAGTGTGGTGTCATGGAAATAATACCAGACCAAAAGCAGAGACTTGGCTTCTGTTTCTAACTTGCTATATAACCCCAAGCAAATAGCTTCCTTTAACTCAGAAGTGAGGGGTCTGGATATGGAAACTCTGAGATTCCTTTTCTTAAAATTAGGACTCTCTTCACAAAGCCCAGCTCAGTGATATGCATACATAATTCATTTAAAGAACATTGAAACATTTGTTAATCACTTATCCCCAAAGCACTAAGCTAGGTGCTCAAGGATTAATAAAGGGGGTTTTAAATAGAACTTTTTTTTTTTGTTTTGTTTAAGAACACAGGGCTTACTCTCAAGAAACTTAGGAGGGAGCACTTGTGCCTCAAAGGTCAGGAACTGGTGGAGTGTCAGTCTGACCATGTGTCTAGTGGATGCCTTTGTCCCCCCACACTACTGTTTGGCCCGTGGCTGACTTCATTCTCTGAATCCACTCTTTCCCCCTTTCCCAGCACCCCACCTCGCACAGCTTACAAGGACAGAACTCAGAAGCTCCCTGCCTCTGTTCTCACTATGCCACACATCCTGTTTCCCTTGGCGTAAATGTCAGCTGTACTGCTCCGACTTGGGGATGTCCCAGTCATGGCTCTCCTGCCCTCTGCCCTTCTGCTTGCTCTCTGCCGGCACCTGAAGTCAGTCCTCCCAAGCTGAGCCTGGCCTGGTGGATTCATCTGGCTGCAACATAATGGGAAGAAAGAGGGATAGAACAGTAAGAAACTCAGCACAGTGGCCAGCCCAGAGCGATTTCTTTGATGGCTTTATTCTGCGTCAAGTGCTGTCCTAAACACTACCTATATTAACTCATTTAATCTCCACATCTCTGAGATCGTCACTACCATTATCTTCGATTTCCAAATGTGGACCTGGAGGCAGAGAGAAGTCAAATGACTTGCCCAAGATAGCTCGCGGGTGGAGAGAAGACTGGAATTCAGACAGTCTGACTCCACAGTCCCCTCCCAGCCTCCAGATGAAGCTGCCTCTCCTTCCTGTACTCTGTGAAGGTTTCTGCCAGCTATGACCTGTTTCCTGGAGCTACCTCAAGACAGGCAGAAAGTGATGGGCCGATGCATTTTCCCTGGGGGAAAGATCTGGAAGGTGTTAACTGGATAACCCAGACCAAGACCGGAGCTACCGGTTTCAGGGTAGTCCACCTGGCCCTGAATTGCGGAAGGGGTCTACAGAGAGAAGGCCCTGGCAACAGGAGGTCCGAGTTCCGCTCTTGGCTCTGATGTAGGAAATCTTTTCACCTTTCTGAACCTCCAGTTTCCCCCCCATTAAAGTAAGGGAAAGGTTGAGGGAGCGGGGCTCGGCGAGCTCCCTGGGAACGTCTCACATTCCGGTAACGGAGCGGCAGGGAGAGGTGTGGGAAGACCGTACAATGCAGGTCTGTGTGTGCTGGAGGACGTCTCCGTGGGCGGAGGCAGGAAGGGGTGTGTTTATGCAGCGGGGGGCTAGTGACTGTGAAAGATTCTGTGGAGCCAGCCAGGAAACTTAAGAGGTTCAGCCGAGTGGGACTCGGAGGAGCTAGGGGAGAGTCCCGCGGCCCGCTGTGCGCGGAGGCTGCGCAGCAACAATGACAAAGTCGTGGGGCGGGGGCTGCTGGCGCAGCGCTCACTTGGCAAGGGGCCAGAGCGGGGCCCTAGCTGGTCCCGAGGAGGGGCCGGGCGCCGAGGGCCTGGCAGGCCGCGGCCTAGGCGGGCTCTGGGGACTGAGGGAGGTGAGGCCTTGGCCCGCCCTCCCCACGGCCGCCGCCGCCCGCAGGGTCCGCGCAGGCTCCGCCCACAACACGAGTCACGTGTGCGCCACGCACCCTCCCTCGGCGCGGGCTAGCGGAGCGCAGGCGGTGAGGGAGTGGTGTCCCAAGGGAGAAGGCTCTGGGGGCGAAAGGGGGAGTGGGCACCCGACTGGGGCACCGCCAGGGCAAGCGGATGCCTCGAGGGCTAAAGCAGGCGGCCTGGGCTGAGCGGGGCGGGGCCTGCAGTGGGGGCGGGGTCTGTTGCTGGGGCTGGCGCAGGAAACGGGGAGGAGGGGCGGAGTCTACCGGCTGCCTGTTTGGACGGCTTGTTTACTCCTGGCGGGGGAGCTTTAACCCGGAGGGCGGGAGGGAGAGAGGGAAAACGCGGACTGGATCCGCGAGCCGCTGGAACAGAAGTGGGGCGGAGGAAGGGTGAAGGAGGGGACTGCAGCGGAGATGCCAAGGCCGCAACATTCCTGGAAGGATCCAGATGAAGACGCCCTGGATAGTTGTTTTTGTGGGGCTTTTTTTTGTGTGTGTGTGTTTTGAATTTTCCAGCCTGTTTGGCGCTCCCTTCTCCTCCTGCCTCCACCCAGCAAGCAAGCAAGCGCGCACACACACACAAACACACACTAGTTGTGAGGAGTGTGCTTCAACACAGTCCTTTCGGCCCTGAAATTCCTTAATCCTAGAATGCTTTCCCTATAGGAGAGTGCAGTGCTGTGCGTACGTGCTCACAAGGATCTCTGTCTTATGAGGTGGTTGTCTGTGTGCGTGTCGTTCCTCAGCGAGGCTCTGTCACTTTTCTTAATCCAGGAAATGATTCAATTGCAGTATCGTCATGTATTTTGTGTGCCTGCGTGTGGCCACAGTTACACGAATAAGTTAATTTTAGTGAAAAGGCATTCTAGTTCCTTGAGCTTCATTTTCTAACTTGTATGGTAGAGGCAGAGCTTTCATGCGTGTATTGGCATAAAAATAGAGGACGTGGGCACTGTTGCAATGCCTTCCTCAGCTAAGGCAGTTTTTCATTATCTGAAAAATCATCCGGTATCTAGAGACGCTGTAACATACAGTTTAATATTGTACTAGTAACTACCATGTAACCATTTTACATGTGAGGAGTTGAGGATCAAAAAGACACACTGGCTTGTCTAAGTGACACAGCCGGTCAGAGAGCACAGGAACACTAGTGTTTTGAATCCCAAAAGGTGTCCTCCTCTCCCTCCCTCCCACTGTGTAGTGGACGTTTGTGATTTTCTCTGTCCATTCATTGCTTTGGAACATCAGTCCTCTAGTCCCTGTGGTTTTTATGTGGGTTCCAAGCCATAGACTGCCATCCCTCTGACAACAGTGGTCTGAAAGGGTGGGCATTTAACTAAAAAGAGTCGAGTCTCCCTGGAACTAACATATGAATACAAGAGAGAAAAAAATTGTTTTTGCTGGTGTTACTAAATTGGGATGTCAGAGTTGGTAGCTGCCAGCAATAGTTTTCCCAAGTGTATGAAGAAAGCTCTTTTTTGGGGGGATTGTGGGGAGCTCCTTTGAAGAAGGAAAGAATGGGACTAATAAGAAGGGGCAACAGAAGTGAGAGATTTAGAGCAAATGCTGACAGCTTTGTTTAAACCTGGGTTCTGGCTGCGTCTGTGGCCAGTACAAACTCCTGGGTTTCCCAGTTAAGTGAGCCAACAAATTCATTTTTTGCTTAAGCTAGCATGAATTGAGTTCCTGTCACTTCTCTCCAAAAGAGAGGCCTGACTAATAAGTCTGGAACAGTGTTATTTATGTATCCCTCAGAAAATAATGAAAGTTGGGCGCTGGCCACATCTATCACTCCTTAAGTGATCTAGTTCCCATGAGTCACACCACGTGTGAGTCCCACAGATGGGTAGACAGAGGAAAACATAATTCTTCCTCAATATCATTGTGTAATATATAGGACACAATTCAGCAAACCCATATTGGAAGCTGGATAGATTACATTTCACCTTGGGATGCTGTGACCGTCTGAATCATGAAGAGGATAAAACTGAGGTTTTTGAGATGAGCTTAATAGAACGTAGTGAAATGGTGAAGAAAGAGGGACTGATAACAATTCTCTCAGCTGGTTAAAGCCGAAGAATGAGAGGTGAGTGGCCACTTTTAAAGAAGCAGTTGGAAGGATAGGACATTGAACTCGAAGGAGCAGGGGCATTTGGAGTCACAGAATTTTAGAGACAGGTGGAATCTCTGACAGATCACTCTTCTGCCTCCTGAACAATTCTGCTGATGGACAGCTAGGTAGGCCACCAAACAAAAGGTGGTCAGTGGTCCAAGGAGAGCAGAGTGGGCAAGCCTTCACGTCCTTTGTCAGCTGAGGATCTGGAGATAAATCGTAGAGGCCCTGTGTGTGTTCCTTGGGAACTCACCAGAGAGACTGGGACTGGTCTGATACTGTTGTCGTGAGAAGAAAAACATATTTTAAATGTGCATGATACCAACTTGGCTGGTGTAGCTCAGTAGATTGAGCGCGGGCTGCGAACCAAAGGGTTGCTGGTTCGATTCCCAGTCAGGGCACATTCCTGGGTTGCAGACCAGGTCCCTAATGGGAGCCATGTGAGAGGCGACCACACATGATATTTCTCTTCTCTTTTTCCTTCCCTTCCCCTCTCTCTAAAAAATAAAAGTTAAAAAAATAAAATAAATAAAAAAATAAATGTGCACAATATCAACCCTTTGCCACTCCCTGACTTCCAGGAGGAGGTTTCTTGGCTGGCTCAGGCACCTGCTAGGTCTTTGACAAAATTAAGAGACATAGTCAGGAGCAGGCCATATTTTTCTACTTGAGGAAGGAGGAGAGAGAGGGGAAGGAGGTGGAAAGAAGCAAGGAGAAGAAGGTAAAGGACAGTGGAAAAGAGAAGGAAGAGAAAGGGAAAGAAATAGCTGTTGGTGGGGGTCAGGATTCTGGAGACAGAAATACAGAAAGAGGATTTGGGGGAGCTTTATTGTGTGAGGTGAGCTGGAAGTCCTCTTTGGCTTCCTCCGGAAGAGAATGTCGACAAAGACTGTCATGATTTTAAAGGCATTTCTGAACTGGATTTGGCTTTCTCCTGGCTGTGTCACCCAGATGTCACAGGTCTGCCATCAGCATTTGCAATGCCCCCCCCCCCACTGCAGGTGCTGTAGCCCCTCACCTTCTGCACCTCTTCCGTAGGAAGCAGAAATAATGACAATGATAACTTTCATTATCAAGTGGCGGCTGAGTGTGTTGGCGATGGGGCCAGTGGCTGCTCGAGTTCACAATGGTAATGACTTTCCAGCCGTTTCGGCTCTTAGTATTCCTTCCAGAGAAGCCTGGCAGCTTATTGGCTAGTGAATTTTAAAGATTCTCTTTGGGGTGATTAGCTTGGCTTAGGAGGAAGGAAGAGAGATATCAGGAATAACAACCTAGAATGGTCTTGGAGTGGATAGAATTCTGGAGCCTGTATATGGCAGATCTCTCATGCTCACATTTGGGTGCTAAATTGACTGAAAACTCAGTTGCTGGCCATTTCTCGTGCCCTCAGGAATTAATTAAAGCTTCACAGGGGTGATCTGATAGGCAATCAATTATACTGTCAGATGGAAAAGTTTGACTTTTGGTGATTCAGCAGTTTATAAGTGAGAATATTGTGAGACTGGCTGTGTCTAAAGCGAGTATTGGGAAAACAGAGTGCTCCCAGGTGGAGAATACAAAAGGGTCATTGAACAGGATTTGATTAATTCACATGATTTCTACTCCAGTGTATTATGTGGATTATCGAGGCAGGATGTGGCCTAATGCTGGGTGGACTGTGGGTTAAGAGAATAGTGTGGTGACTGGGTATACCGTATTTTGCTGTGTGTGATGTGCACTTGGTTGTCCCAATTTTTGAGGGAAAAATAAGGATGCACATTATACCTGGGTAGTACTGATTATGCACTTATATAAGTGTTTTTAATTCTTTTATTTGTGCTTATACATTAAAAACATAACTCTTGAAAGCAATAACGATATCTGTATGCAGAATAATACCCTGGAATATGATAATCAGCTTTATATATAAATAAAAAAATGAATTAAGAAATTAAAACGGAAGGAAGGAAGGAAGGAATGAATCACTGGTATATGTCAATCCCCTTTTGCGTCTGGTGTCTTAAAAACTGGTGGTGTGAGGTTGATTACCCCACGGGGAAGAGGAGGGGCCGGCCTGTGATACGGGAAACTGTGCTGACAGCAAATACAATAAGAAGTCTGACGCAAGTAGAGAACAGGACCTGCTATTCAATTCAGAAGAGCCAGAAATTGTCATAAAATGATTGGCAGCTTTTAAACTGCTTTTAGAAACAGGCTTTTATATTTGGAGTTTTGTTTGATTGGCTTATGGACTTTTAAAACATCTTTTCATTTTGTCAAGAAGCCATGCAGTTGATCAGCCCCAACCTTAAGCAGTGGTTGGCTGGCACATCCCGGGTGTGGCCCTGTGGAAGTTGTCTGTTTCCCAGTGCTCCACGGTGCTGCCGCTCTGCAGTCTGTCCCGGGGTGCAGGTTGACCTGTGCCCTCTGCTGCAGCAGTCAAGTACTGCCGTATTCCCCACAGTTGGTCCCCCGTCCCTCTGCTAGGGAGCGCCCCTATAGGAGATGAACGGGGGCTGGGGCGTTCTGGGTGATCTGGGCGGTCTGGATCAGTGGCAGGCACACCTGCCTTGGGCAGCAGTTGGTTCTGCAGGGGAGTAAAGAAGAATGGCAGAATGCTTACGTGGGCTAGTGAACAAAACAGAACGTGTAGGGGATGAAGGTGAGCAGCTGGACAAAGGTAAAACTGGTAAGTTCACTAGAGAAAAGGCCACCAGCCCCTTCTCTGGGGGGTTGGGGGGTCTCGCTCTTATGGGAGGGACAGTGAGAATGCCAACTGTAAGAGCAAAGTCAAGTGACAAAAAACACAGGGCAGAGAAGCAGTCGTTGTGTGTTGATTGCAAGCCAAGAAATTAAAATGGGGTGGTGTGGGTGGGCACTCACAGTGTACACATTTCTGCCAAGTCTTTGCTTCTCACTGGTGGTTTTGCCTGTGCTTGCTGGCTCCCCTCCCCCTTTTGCTAGCCCCCAATCTGTTTTCTAGTAACATAAGTAACCTCAGGCTCCCCCAACCACCCCCCCTGCCCCCACCGGGGGTATAACTTGGTCCTCTTTTCAAGTTCACGGTCTAGGTTTTCTTGTCCTGTTCCATCTTATTTAATACTGTTAATCGCTTAAACAGCTTTGTGTTCTCTCCCTTAAGGGTCAGGAAAGCTGGCTGCTTCAGTCCATTTTAAGGACTTGCTATGAGGAGACTTTTTATGGAGACTAGAATGTGGAAACCTAATGGAGAAGGGCTCCCAGCTACACTGGGAGCTGCTCCCATCATATTTGTTGAGTTGAGCTAAATCGATGTTTTCCCCACGTGGTGTTTTCTGTACCTGGTGTGCTTTAGAGTGAGAGTCATGTCGAGATAGTCTTAAGCCTGTGCAGGAACTTCTTCCTGGGCCTTCCACTGCTCTGGTCTTGGTTACTAGCACCCCCCCTGGGGCACAGTGCAGGGTGAGGCTGGAGCTGGTCCTTTGTCAAAATGGCACTGCTCTGGATTTTATCTTCCTGCCTTGAACAGTGAGATAAACATACTTTTAATCCCCATTTTTTATGTGCTCACTAGAAAGCAGACAGGGCTGTTCCAGAGTGGATTTCCTGTGTCATAGAAATCACAGATGCATAAAAGGAAAAACCAGATGGGCGCAGAGAGCCTGCCTGGGCTTCCACATTCTTTCATACCCAGAGTCACAGGGCTTGATGGACTATGTTCCTAAAACCAGCTCATTTTTTCCCCTTTTGGATATGCACGCTTGCTCATATTCAGAGTTTCAGAGCTAGGAGGAAGTAGGCAACGGGTCTGGGTGTTTATGCACTGGGGTGTATCTCTGGATATCCTCACACATGTGGGGGCTTGTTTGCTTGCAAGTGTGTCTGTGCAGATCTAAGCAAGCTACTCCAGGGATGCCCCTAAGCTTTGAACAACCTACTTGCAACCTATCAGTCCTTTCTCTTCCGTGAAATGCAAGGCCCACCATCTCCAGGAAAGCCTTAGTAGATCAGAGAGAGATACCAGTTGCTCCAGGCATATCTGTAAACTATTTTCTCTTCAAATTCCTGCATCTTGTACCTTCTAGAGTGAAAATGCTTACAATTGGTGCTGGGCCTGTTTTTGTCCACTAGGATACATTGTGATTTTTCTCCATCAGAAGAAAAAGTATGCTACAAATGCAGAATTATCAGTATTTTTTTTTTCATTTGAAATTTGTGGTATAGAAGCTGTGTTTAGAACTGTGTATCACACAGGTTATATAGCTCCCCAGTCTAAGTGGATGGGGAGCATTGCAGCCAACAATTAGGCAACTGATATCTCACTGAAGAGCTAAATTCTGGAGGGATTAGTCAGTATGAAAGCTGACTAATAGGTCCCTAGTTAATGGGTAACTTTTTGGTAGTCTAAGCAGACCCTTGATTCATTATTTCTTGAATGCCTACTTTATGCTAGAAGGCCCACTACTGTTCTAGCAGCTAGGGGCATAACAGTAAATAAAAATATACTCTCTGCTATTTGTGAACTTACAGTTGAGTGGATGGAGATAGGCTGTCAGTGGTAATAAGTGCTAAGAAGAAAAATACAACAGGGCCTAGGGCAATGCTATTCTAGGTAGGTTAGCAAGGGAACTTCTTTTTTATACAGGATCCATTTGAGCCCTGGCTGGTGTGGCTCAGTGGACTGAGTGTTGGACTGCAAACTGAAATGTCACCGGTTCGATTTCTGGTCAGGGCCCATGCCTGGGTTGTGGGCCAGGTCCCCTGTTGAGGGTCTGCAAGAGGCAACCAGGTGATGTTTCCATCCCTCTCTTTCTCCCTCCCTTCCCCTCTCTAAAAAAGGATGCATTTGAACAGGGACCTGAATCAAATGATGGAGCTAATTATGTGGATAGTGGAGGAAGATCATTCCAGTCCAAAGGAATAGCCTTGGAAAGGCTGAGTTGGAAGTCTGTCCAAGGACCAGCAAGGGGGCCAATGTGGTTGATGCCGGGTGAGCCAGGGAAGAGTGTGGGGCAGTGGGGCCAGAGAACTGACTGGTGGCAAGACTGTGCAGGGCCTTATAGTGAGGGCAGGGGGAAGTGGTGGAAGGTTTTGAGCAGAATAGTGATGTGATGTGACTTAGGTTGTAAAAGGATAACTCTGGCTGCCATGGTGTGGATTAGAGTACAGGGAGGCAACAAAAACAGCAGGGACACCAGTCAGGAGCCTATTGTGGAAGTCCAGGGCAGAGAGATGGTGGTCTGGCTAAGGAAGTAGTGCAAGAAATGGAGGGACATAACTGGATTCTGGATGTATTTCATAGATAGAATCGACAGGATTTTCTGATGCATTGGATGCAAAGTAAGAGGAAAAAGAAAGGAGTTAAGATGACTCCAATTTTTTGTTTGTCTGTGTACCTGCTTTTTGAGCAACTAGAAAAATGGAATTGGCATTTATAGAGATGGGGAGAAGCAGAGTTGGAAGGAAGTCAAAAGTCCAGTTTTGGATATGGTGTATTTGAGATCTGATTACACCTCCAAGTGGAGATGTCAAGTAGGTAATTGGTGACAAGAATCAGGAGGTCAGGAAGCCAGGTTAGGTATAAAATGAGACTCTGGTGGAACCTGAGGACTCAATTCATTCCATGGGCGTCACCCTATTCTAGACAAATGCTTAAAAAATCTCTATCAGCCCTAGAATCCACTGAGTGTCTGAGGAATGCTGTGGGCTGATTACCTGAACCATGGATAGAATAGCTCCAGTCAGTTCCCTGGGTCCAACTAACAGTTTATTATTAACCAATGTTTGTAAATGCCAACTCTATGTGAGGCACTGTGCCAAATGTTGGGTACCCAATGGGGAACAAGACATGCTCCTTGTCTTCATAGAATGTTTAGCCTTGGGTGGTGGTGGGGGGGAGATGGAACAAGAGAATGGCATTTCAGTACAATGCAGCGGGGGTCAGTGTAGGGTTCTGTCGGTCATAAAGGAGAGACACCTAATCCAATCCTGGGGGACAGAAAAAGTGCAATCTCAGCTGACTCCTGAAGAGTGAGTGGGGCCATGGCCAGGTGGTTCAGTTTTTTGGAGTGTCATCCCATAAACCAAACGGGCGCATGTTCAGTCCCTGGTCAGGGCACACACCTAGGCTGTGGGTTCAATCCCCAGTCAGGGCACACATGGGAGGCAACCAAATGATGTTTCTTTCTTACACTGATGTTTGTGTTTGTTCTCTCTCCCTCTTTAAAATCAATAAACATATCCTTGGGTAAGGATTTTAAAAAAGAAAAGAGTGAGTAGAGGTAGCCACCTAAAGAGGTGAGAGAGGGGTGGAGAGTGTTCTAGGTAGAGAAAACAGCATGTATCAAACAAAGAAAAAGTCTGCAGGCAAAGGACAAAAGTTCAGGTTAGCATGTCTGGAGTGCAGAGTGAGTGAATGGGGCAGAGACAGAGAGGGGCAGGTAGTGGCTGGAGAAGTAGTTAGGAGCCACACCACGAAGGATCCTAAGACCACTGCTGGGACCTCGTTATAGCAAAAGCCACAGGAAGCATTTGTGTTCTAAGCAGGGGAAAGGGGTTAGTGTACAGAGTGGGTTGGAGGGATGCAAACCTGGAAGCAGTTTCATCAGGGGGTTGGGGATAGTGACAATTTCACACTCCTACTGCATCTATAAGTGTGCCCATATATTATGAGACAGAGCCTGGGTCTGCTTTGCTTAACCTCAAGCTAAGGGAAGATATTCTCCAAGAAGCTAATTACTTTGATGGAAGAAAGGCACAAGATGCCTACATTTTAATAGGGAAGAAGCAAGGTGAAACACCGTTCTAGGATGGGCCAGCTTCCAGGAAGGGTAAGCTATAGTCATGAGGGGTTGAGGAGCCAAGATTGGAAACCAAGTTACAATCTTTCTAAGTACATCTTGCTTTTTGTAATAGGTATGCTGTGCAGTGTGTGTTTAGGACAGAGCCTGGCTTCTGTGTGAAGGCGCTGAGCGATGGGTGTGTGTTTTGGAATGGATGTTTGCGGTGGGAAGTTCTCTGTGAGCCTGTGTTAATGTGCACAGCTCTGGAATGCGTGCTGTGCAAGTACATACCTGCAGCGAAAAGGGAGAGACGTGCATCCTGTGCTGTAAGAGAACACATGCCTTTTGATGGCCTGCATCACAAGGCACAGGCAGCCTCAGACGGAACAAGCTGTGAGTTCTGTGCAAATCTAGGGACTCTTCTGGTGCACTTTGCCCACAGCGGGCCCTCACATATTTGTCAAATGGATGACTGTTTTACTTTTATTAAAATTCAATTGTTTTAGGAAATTTATAGGTTTGGTTACAAGTTTGAACTAGACGTTCTAAGGAAAACAAGCTCACAGTCAGGCACCAACCTCCACTTACAAATCTAGCAGTTTAAATCTGGTCATGAAGTGTATAGCTAGCTTGAGTCCTAGCTCGTGTAAAAAAACTTCTGCTATTTCATTTTATTCGGCAAACGTTTACTGAACGCCTCTGCCACATAGGCAGTACTGGCCTGTTGCTGGTGGAACTCTTTGCCCTCTCTTCTGAGCCACCTGCATCTGGGTGCTGCAATTAAGCTTAATTACATACTATCTTGTATTGTTCCTTAATTGTTGCACGTGCATTAATCCATTTCCAACTAGGTTGTACGTTCCTTGGGGGCAAAGACTGTATCGTAAGCTTCAGGAGAGGTGAGGGACTTACCAGAGAAAATGAGAACACTTACTTCCTTAGTGGGAAGTGAGTGAACACCCACCATCTGAGGAAGAAGGAAAACAAGACCATAAAGCTATTTATGACCTGCAGTGATACATAATATGTAAGATAGCTTAAGAGAAAGGGAGCATGTGTTGCTGGTTGACAAAAATATTCCTTTAATGATAAAATGTAAAATTCAAGCCTGCATCTTCATATGAAAGGGAGGATTTGTGTTTTAATATAATTGCTGTGATCCTTCGAATGCCTTCATTCTTGATGTTCTTTTCAATCCAAAAAAGAATGTTTCCTTGAGGAAGAGAGTTAAAAGGCAGAATTTTCCTGTATCTGGATTCCTCAACAATGGCATGATTGACATTTTAGACCAGGTCATTCTTTGTAGTGTGTGTGTGTGTGTGGGGGGGGGGGGCACTGTTCTGGGCATTGTAGGATCTTAAGTACCATTGTGAGCCTATATTTATTTGATGCTAGTAGCAACCCCCACTTTTGTGACAATCAAAACTGTCTTAATTTTTGAGAAAGGTTCCTCAAAAAATTAAAAATAGAACTACCTTATGACCCAGCAATTCCACTTCTGGTTATTTATCCAAAGAAATTAAGAAAGATATATGCACCCCCATATTCATTGCAGCATTATTTGCAATAACCAAGATATGGAAGCACCCCAGGTGCCCATCAATAGACAAGTGGATAAAGAAGATGTGGTGCATATATACCATGGAAATTCACTCCGTCATTCCGTCATCAAAAAGAGCGAAATCTTGCCATTTGTGACGACGTGGATGGACCTACAGGGTATTGTGCGGAGTGAGATAAGTCAGAAGAAGACAAAACCATACGATTTTACTTACATGTGGGATCTAAAGAACAAAGTAAACAAACTAAACAGAAACAGACTCAGAGATACAGGGGGCTGCCAGAGGGGAGGGGTGTTGGGGGGCTGGATGAAAAAGGTGGAGGGATTAATAAGGGCGACTCGGTAGTTACAAAATAGTGGAAGGGGTGTAAAGGGCAGCCTAGAGAATATGATCAATAATGTAATATCTATGCATGGTGCTAAGTACTACAATTATGGGGGGGCACTTCATAAATCCTACAATTCTCTAACCACTATGCGGTACACCTGAAACTATTTAAAAATAATATTGAATATCAAACATAATTGAAAAAATTGGATACAAGAGGCAAATTTGACATATACAAATAAAAATATTTCGAAAATATTGAAAAAAAATGTCTCCACGAATTGTCCTCAGTTGAGAACCAGTGTCCATAGAAATTTTGGTTCTATTTGGGTATTTTTCTTATTTAACGAAATGGTGGGAAATAGGGGAAGGGAAATGATATTTATTGCTTCTTTGTTCTGAGAAGGAGTTATGCCTCCTTTCTTTTTAAAAAAGTTTCGTCCTACAGATTAAGAAGCTGAGGTTCAGGGAGATAAAAGAACCCGCTGAAGCTCATGAAGCTTGTTCAGCAGTTTCAGCAGGACCGCCAGGCTTGTCTGACGCGCAAAGCCTTCAGGCCTTTCCAGCAACTCCCCACCGCCTCTCTGCAAGAAACAGCACACCTCGCACCGAAGGCGCCCTGCGCACTCCACAAGTATGCCCCCAAATATTTTAAAACTTTTTGGTGGAGGCAATTATTACTCTCCTAGTCATTAACAGCTCTTTAAATATGAATATACAGGCCCACACACACAGACACGAAGGCCCTTCATCACCGTTGTGCCTCTGGTCTTATCTCTGAAAAACATAGAGCAACACAATGGAACAACTTCAATTCTCCTTGTTACAAATTATACAAAAGCCAGAGCCTAACGGTGCCAAAAGCAACTGGTCTTGTTTACACAGGGCTGAAAGCTAATAGTTAACTTTCTCCCGGTCCAGAAAAAGTAAATAATGCCTCACTTTACAACTACAACGAGTAATATCGAGTGAAATGACATAAAACGGAGAAGAACACAGTAAATCAAAAGAAAAAAATGGAAAGGTTGGTTCTAATGCTCCCTCTCTCTCCAGCCTTCGCTCGAGCCCCGGGCGGGTCCCGGCTGCGAAGCCTGGGTCCCTATCGTCCCCGCCAAGCCCCTTCAGTGGTGCCTGGGGTTTCCTGGCTTCCTTTCCCGCCCTGGGGCAGCGCGGCCTCTCTCGGAGAAGCCTGTCCCAGAGCCAGGCCTGAAAAACAACTGCAAGAAACTTTGGCTCAGTTGGCGGTTCAGTGCAAAAAGGCACTCAAGTTTGATTCGGGGCTGCAGCCACGGGTTCCGATTTTGGGGTGGGGTTGCGGGGTGGGTCATAACGCGGTCAGATTCAAGGGCGCATGTGCTCGAGGAGTCGCTGGGTAACTTATTGAGCGCCCAATGTCTACAAGCGGCCCGGGGGTGTGCATGCAGGCGTGTGGTGGGTGTGCTGGAAGGGCACTGGCGCGCGTGGCCGGCGAGAGGCGCGTAGGCCGCGGGGGCGCGCGGAGCCTGGGGCTGGGGGGCGGGGAAAGGGGGTGGGGGCAGTGGGAGGGCGGCGGGGGGGTGTGTCCCAGAGTCTAGCTCTTTCACTCGCTGGTTGGCGCGCTCCTCCGCTCCCTTCCAGGGCGGGAATCCGGGCCGGGTTGTGGCCGCGGCCGCGTACGTGAGCGCAGTGTCCCGGAGAGGGAGGGCAGGCCGGCCAGGTGGGCGCGAACCAAGCCTCGGCGGGCGGGCTGCCGGAGCGGAGCCGGGCGGTGGGCCGCGCCGGGTGGGTGGGCAGAGGCGGCGGCAGCTGCAGCCCCGACCGGAGCTGAGCTGTCCAAGCCGGAGCTGTCCGGCCCGCGCTGCTGCTGGTGGCGGGGCGAGGTGAGCTGCGCGGGGACCTCGCGTCGCTGCAGCCCGGGGACGGGGGCGGCCCGGAACTTCCCACGCTCCGCACGCCTGCGGGGGCCCGGTCGGCGGCCTGAGGGCCCAGGAGGCCGGCGCGCGGGGGCAATGGCGAGTCGGGGCGCGGGGACGCTGCGGCAGTGCCCGCGCTGGCTGGGTGGGGGTGGCCGTCCGCTTTCCCATGTAAAGCCTTGTTTATCTCGCTTGCCGCGGGCGCTGGCCGAGGCACCCCCTCCCCAACTTTGAACGGTTGTCCAGAGTCGTCGCTCCGACGGAGATTGACCTGCCCCCTCCCTGACCCTTTCCGGCTGGGCCGCCAGCCCAGCCCTCTCGGCGCCCCGCGCGTTCCTGCCCACTCTACCGAGCGAGCGAGTGCCGGGCTCCGGGACGCGCGGCGCGACACACCCTCCACCGCGGGGGCTGGCCCCCACCCTTTCTGTCCTCTTCTGTCCACCCCCACTTCCGCGCCGCTTAACCCTGCCTCTCCCCACTGGTGGCCCCTGGCCCTCCTGGGAGCTGGCACTGTGGGCATGCGGGGTGCCTCGTGGGGGCCTGGATGGGGAGTTTGTCATGTGCAAACAATTTCAAAGGTAGCATTTCCACCTCCTGCCTTGGAGTTTAAGGCGCAGCACCTTCACTTTAGAATTGACAGGAATCTGAAGAAGCCCACCTGCCAGGTAGTGAGGGGGTGCCGCTGCCTCTTTGATTTCAGGCAGCTGTGGCCAATTCCTGGTGGCTTTGGAGCACTTCCACCGGGCAGGCGCGGTGCCAGGCTGCCAGGCGCAATGGATACCTATAGGCCACCACTATGTTCTTTACACCCCTGTTTCCAGAAAAGTGTACCTGGTGTAGTTTGCCTGAAAGTGAGTGATCAACAGATGTTGAAGGTCTTTTTTTTTTTTTTTTTTTGACGCTTTCTTAAGGTGTGTTGTAAACAGAGGTTTGAGGCTCAAGGAACTGGAAACACAAGGAAACATCGCAATTCAGGTCAACTGCACAGGTACTTTTGAGGGGCTGCTGAGTTCTCAGCGCCGTGCCAGACTCTCTAGGAGATGATAGGAGGCACAGGAATCTAAGGCCTTAGAAAGCCTGTTGACCAGGTGGAAGTGATTTCAGAGCTCAAGTTCAAATTAATGTGTTATGGCTGCCTAAATTACTGTAAAAGCTGGGGGGGCAGAGGGAATATCAAAGGAAAGGTTAGAGCTGGGGAATGGATTTACAGTACTAAATTCTGAAATAAGTTGTGCACTGGAGAATAACTCGCTGGCGAAGGCCCAAAGGCAGGAGAGGAAGAAGTGACAGGTGTGAGAGGTTGCAAAGGGACTGCCAGAGGAGGAGAGGTTCAAGCAGGGATCACAGTGAGGGAGGATATAAAAGATACATGGGATGATGCCCTCGAGGGTTTATAATCTCATGGAGGAGACGGGAAGCCCCGGCAGGTGAAGGAAAACTCAAGATAGGGTACAATTAACTTAAAATTCGGCAGCCAGAATAGGTGCTTTTGGAGTTCAAAGAAGGGAGCATGGACAGAAGTCACCAGGACTATATTCCTGGAGGATGAGACCCTTGACATGGGCCGTGAGGTGCGAATGAATGCAGCTTTCCCGGGACAAGGAGCTGGCCTTGACCAGACCAGGGAACGTTTCCTGAACAGTGGACAGTGGTAGATAAAGATGGAGAGGAACAATGGTGGAGATTGTGCAAGTCCTAGAAAGCCAGACTGGGGAATTGCCCTTTACCCTGTGCGGACTGGGGAGACGTGAAAGTTTGTGAGGCAAGGAGTGACATAATGAAAGGGTATTTGGAAAGGCTCTAAAACATGCTAGGGGACTCAGTTAGCCAGTTATAGTTGTGGTGTGCTCAAGGTTTGGACTGGGATAACTGGAAATGGAAAAGAGGGTGAATTTTAGAAACATCACTGTTGCAATAATCTGTTGACAGGGGCAAGGTGAAGGAAAGAGATGAATGGAAATTAATTCCTTGTGGAAATTGATTACATGCCAGGGTCTTGGAGCTGCTATAGTTGGTAACCCAAGAAATCGGAAATGTGTGTTTTGGAGAGAAGTAATTGACACTCAGGCTGCAGAGAAGTTTTGTATTTGCCAAGATGATACAAACAGAGCTGTCCTGCAAGAAACTGTGACTCTGAGATTGAGGGGAAACCAGGCTGTGTAGTGTGGGGAAGGCTGCCAAAGCTGGGAGAAGGAAGGCACTCCCGAGAGAAATGGGGTGTCTTCTTGGTCATAGGGAGGCAGGAGAGGATGCTAGTCCTCTCCTGAAGGGTCTAGCATCAGGAGATCTGAATGCTAGGGTCTGAATTGCCTTTCAGGTGACATCACCTGGACCTCAGCCTGCACCGGGCACAACAACTCTGGGAAACTGAGGCTCCAAGGAGAATGGGTCACTTATTCTTCTAACCATGAGGGTGATTGAAGGGGAGTAGAATGGGAATTTGGTAAAAACATAAATTGTTGGGTTTTGAAATGAACTGATTTAAAAAGCTCTGGATTTGCTCTCCACTGAGAGCTTCAGGCTAGTGCTGGTGTCCCATTCATGGGTGGGTGGGGGAGTAAGATCATCCAAAGGAGCAAGGTGGAAATTATGGGCTTAGGGATTCTGCCTTTCCCAGGGCCAGGTCAGTCCCAGCCTGAACCATCGCCAGTTCCCAGGAAGCCAGCAACCTGCTGGCAGAGCTTTTTCAGAAGCTCTGAATTCTGCTTGCTTGTTGCAAGGCTGACTTAGGGTGATTTGCTGAACAAATTCCCCAAACCTACACTTGCAACATTTGAGGGCTGGTGAATTTGAAGGGTGATTACAGAAAGTTGCAGAATGAGTGGAAAATGGTAGTTGCAGTTCCTCAGCTCCTTACTCTGAGATGCAGGATGGGTGAACCAGCAGGGGAAGCTGACTTGCACAGGGAAAGGTGTCCCTCAGATATTTTTTCTTTATAGGGAATATATGACGGTCAAAAAAGAAATTCCACGAAGCAGATGTTGAGCTAATTTACTCTTTATAGAGCAGTGTTTTCTGCCCTGCTTTGACCATGACCTACATTAAGAACTAAGATTTATATCATGGCCTAGTATACTCAGTCATGTATGTAAAAATCTAATTTAAGGTCATGAAGTACTACTTTCCTTGGCTTCATTGCAATCTCCTCTGATACTTTTATTTTCTATTCGATTACTTTTTATTTAAAAATGCCTACTGTCTCCCAGTAAATTGGCTTAACCACTCTGTAATGGATCCTCACCCACCGTTTGAAAATCACAGTTATAGAGAATTTTCACGTCTTGTAAGTGTTTATTAAGCTGCTCACATGCAGAGCTATGCTTACCGGTGCCGTGCATGGAAGGAACCACGAGGAAGAGACTGGAAGTTGACAGGCTCGTTGGAGAGTTAAAATACAGCTGATTGAGGAGCAAGGCAAAGTGATCGAATGCCAAAATGGAAAATAAGCACCCACAGACTTCAGAGGGAGGGTGAGCAGCCTTCACCGGAGTGGCTTGGAAACACCATTTTGGAATAGGGAAGGAAGTCTGGGAGGAACCTTTGCCTGGTGCTGCCCAGGTGGGAAGTGTAGCATGGGCAGAGGCTTGGAGTTGGGGGTGTCCGCTCTGTGTCTAGAGCGATGAACGGAGAGTAGGGGGAAGTCAGGCTGGCCAGGTGGGTCAGCGTTCAAATGTAGCGTGGAGTCTGTAAATAGGTGGCTCAGATGTGTTCGGCCTTCAGACGTGTTGCAGTTTGGGCTTGGGAGCAGTCCAGAAGAACCTGTGGGTTTGGGTTGTCTTACAGAATCAGGTCAGGCAGGCTTCTGGAGCTGAGCAGTGGCCGCGCCCTGGGCATGGGAGTCCGTTGTCACAGACCCCGCGCTCTCTGTGGCCTCAGTCCAATCACTTTACGCCCCCTGCTTAGCCCAGCACATCTTCGGGTTTGCGACCTGAGTCTTCAAGAGGAGCCTGGAATTATGGGACCTCAGATACTTGTGTGCACATGATTTGTTTCACGCAAGTCAACAGCCCTTTCTGAGTTGCTGTTGGCTGGGACTTTGCAGTATTTTTGGGTTGATTGGAATGACAGTAATTGGAGGGCTTTGAGACATTCTCTGTAGTGAGGCACGTTTCTAGTGACCTCAAGATCTCCCAAGCCTTCCCACACTTCACTACTGGCTGCCACGGTTGGAGCGCGGCTCCTGGCAGGTATAAGAACGATGTCGAGGTCATAACTTGGTGAGGTGGGAGTCATGACTGCCGAGTGCCGTCCGACTTTAGACTCTCGGTAGCGTTGGTTCTGTGAGTCAGTGACAAAGGAATAGCATGCAGAGGAGCGGTGCCATTTCTTCTCTTACATCCTTACTCCTTGGGTGGCCCCCGGGTAGGCCTCCAGGACCCAGAGAATCACAATACCGAAGAACTGGTCCAAGTGCTTCTGGAAAATTTGGCTGCTTTTAGGACCGGCGGAAGTGAGTACGTTTAGGTCCCTGTGGTCCTGAGACAGTTTGGTTTACCCTGGGAGTCCATAACCACCTGTTACGCTTCCCCAGGTGAGCGGCAGGTGAGCGGCATGTGAAAAACAGGTTGCACATCTGATTATTTAAAAATTTTATTTATTTATTTTTAGAAAGAGGGGAAGTGGAAGGGAGGGAGAAAGAGAGGGAGACAAGCATCGATCAGTTGCAAGCCAGGCATGTGCCCTGATCTGGAATCTAACCGGCAACCTTTTGGTTCACAGGCTGGCACTCAGTCCACTGGGCCACACCAGCCAGGGCTAATTATTTTAAAATATTGCTTTTTGTGCCCTTGCTGGAGTGGCTCAGTGGATTGAGCACTGACCTGCGAACCAAAGGGTCACCGGTTTGATTCCTAGTCAGGGCACATGGGTTTTGGACCAGGTCCCCAGTTGGGGTTGTGTGAGGCAACCGATCATTGTATCTCTGACACATTGATGTTTCTCTCTCTCTCTCTCCCTTCCTTCCCTTCTCTCTAAAACTAAATAAAATCTTAAAATACTGCTTTTATAACATTAAAACATTTGAAACTGTAGTGCTTTTTGCTAAAAAGTGTGTGGCCTGAGGATGCAAGGATAACCGGGAGTCTGCTGAATCGGATGAAATGAAACCTATTTCCCGTTTTACATGATGGTTCGGTGACTGTGGTGTAGCAGCCACGGTGTGCCTTGGCTTGGTGGGGAAGTCTTTAACAGCTTCTCAAGCTCTGACTGACGGTCCATATTAACTAAGTGGTAGAATGTGGGCTGGATGGTGTTACTTAATTTGATGGTGTTATTAATAGGCAAAAACTGTTAATTAGTGGCACTGAGTCAGCCTGGAAGGGGGTCTGAAAATGATTGCCATCAGATTCTATTCTTGGCTTTGAGCTGTTCAACATTTTTTCCAGGGTTGTAGCTGAAGATACAGAAGGTATGTTTTGTCAGCCTTGTTGATGGTGGGCAGGATTGCTTCTCTAGTAGGTAAATCAAGGTTCAACATCACCCAGAATGAGGGTACAGCTGGAAAAAGAAATTTAGTAAGAGATACGTGTAAAATCTGATTTAGTTTTTAAGATTTGAATTATAATGTGTCAAAATGTTCTTACATTCTGATCAGATAATTCCACTTCTAGAGATATAGCTGAGACCATATCCACAATGTAGATGATGTTTTATGCACAGAGATTATTCAGAGTTTTTTTTTAACTATATCAAAACATTGGCAATAATTTAAATGACCAATGGTGTGTGAGCGGGCTGGAAGTAGTCTGTGAGTGAGTGAGTTCTGTGAATGTGCCTTCATAATGGACTTATTATATTATGGCTACTAGAAATAGTGGTTAGGAATAATCTGAAAATAACACAGGCAAGTGTTTCTGCTAAAAGTTAAGGCGCAGCCCTGGTTGGTGTGGCTCCGTTGGTTGGAGCAGCATCCCGTGGCTGAAAGTTTGTGGGTTTGGTTCTGGTCGGGGCACATGCCTGGGTTGTGGATCTGATCCCCAGTCTGGGTGCAGGCATGTGCCACCCTCAGCCCGGGTGCCGGTCCTGGGTCCGGGCGTGTGCTGGGGGCAACCGACGGGTGCTTCTTTCTGCTGTCGATGTTTCTCTCTCTTCCTCTCACCTTTCCTCTGTGCCTAAAAGCAATGAAAAAAATGTCCCCAGGTGAGGATTAAAAAGATAACTGTGCTAAATGCAAATAAACTGAACACTTTTTGAAAAAGTTAACATGCCTCTACACTGTGGCTTCAAATCTTAAAGAAACAAAAGTATATAGAAAATGACTGGAAGGAAATTACTAATTTTACTACTGAAATACTTACTACTGGTTGCTTCTAGATAGATTGAGTTGAGTGACATTCTTTTTTTTTCCACATTAAATTTATCATTTGTATTTTGTTGTAAGTCCGTGTATCACAGTGTGAAAACACTGCTATGTATGTATATTTAAATACACTGTACTTTTTAGAGCAGATTTAGGTTCGTAGCATAATTGAGAGGAAGGTCCAGATTTCCCATAACACCCTCCCCCACACGCGTGCAGCCTCCCCCACTGTCAGCATCCCTGTCAGAGTGGTGCGTTTGTTGCCACTGCTGAACCAACAGTGACACATTGTCGCCATTCAGAGTCCGCAGTTCACATTAGGGCTCGCTCTTGGTGTTGCATGTTCTGAGTTTGAACAGATGTGTAATGAGATGTACCCACCATTACGCCATCCTATGGAGTGCTTTCGCTGTCTGCGAACCTCTGTGCTCTGCCTGTTCATCCCTCCCCCACCCCAGCCCCGGGCAGCCAGCGATCTCTACGATCTCGGCAGTCTTGCCTTTTCCACAGTGTTAACACGGTTGGAATCGCGCAGTGTGCGGCCTTTTCAGCTGGCTTCTCTCACTCACTAATATGCATTTAAGCTTCCGTCATCGCTTTTCATGTGTTGATAACTCATTTCTTTTTAGTGCTGAATAATACTCCTTTGTGTGGATGTACCACAGTTTATCCTGAATTTACCTGCCGGAGAACATCTTGGTTACTTCCACGTTCGAATAAAGTTGCTGCAGATATTTGTGTGAAGGTTTTTGCATGGACATAAGTTTTCCACTCCTTTGGGTAAATACCAGGAAGAGCTGTTGCTGGATCGTAGGGTGAGAGAGTGTTTAGTTTTGTGAGAAACTTCCCAACCGTCTTCCAAAGTGGCCGCACCGGGTTGCGCTCCCACCAGCAGGGAGTGAGAGCCGCTCTTGCTCCACGCCCTTGTCGGCGTTTGGTCTGGGTGTGTTCTGGGTCTCGGTCAGTCTCGCAGGTGTGTAGTGACACCTCGATTTCGTCTGCATTTCCCTAATGACAGGCGATGACATCTTTTCAAGTGCTTTTTTTTTTTTGCCATCTTTAGTGGGTGTCTGTTTTGTTATTGTTTTAAGCGTTCTTTGTATATTATGGATACTAGTCCTTCATCAGCTGGATCTTTGGCACATGTTTTCTCCCAGTCTGTGGCTTGTCTTTTTTTTCCTCTCTTAAACACTGCTATTTTAAAAAACATGTTATTGTCCAGGGACAGGATGGGGTAAAGCAGATGGCTCATACAGTGACGAATCTTGGGTCCCTACCTGCTCTGTGTCACGCACTGGATGAGTCACTGGAATCACAAAGTATGACATAGTCCCTGACCTGAAACTGATGATCCGCTTGAAAGGGGCAGACCCACGGGTAAACAGACAAGCACGGCGTAACCCTGGTGGCACTCCAGGCGTGCTGAGGAGGGGCAGACCCTGTGGGGGAAAAGTTTTGAGATTGTTCTATTGTTGGTGAGTGGGGTGAGGCTTTTAAAAATCGAATCCAGTTCCTAACTGGATCAGGGATTCATCCATCCAATCATAGGATCTAGTTTTAATGACTCCTGCTGGTCATGGACATTTGGACCACTGTGGGAAGGGCATGATTTACAAGAAACATAAACAAGCGAGACCACCATGGAAAGGTGACTAGGATGTAGTAGAATCAGAGTGACTGCGTGTACTCATGAGGTGGGTACCAAGTAGAACTTTCAGAAGTTTTCGTGGTTCTCAAGCATAGGAGGGAGTTTAAAGTTGCTTTTAACCTGAAAGACCAGAACAGCAGATTGCAGTTCAGTAGGAAAAAGGACTCCTCAGTTGGCAGAGCTGCCCAACAGTGGAAATGTTTGCCCATGGAAGGGTGAGCTTCCTGTTGTGAGAGGTGTTCAAGCTGGGTTGAATGCTGTAGGGTAGGAACACTGTAGAAGGGAAGGACAGGAATTAGGCTGACCTCCGAAGTCCTTTCTGGTTCTTGGGGTCAGGCTACTAGGTAACTTGTCACGGCTGAAGGATAATGTGGAGTAGAGGCTGCACCTCCAGCTGCGTGGTCTTTGAGTCAACATCATTGTGTAAGCACCTTCAGAAATGTTTATAGATGGGTCCCAACATTTTCCAGAGACCCTCCTAGGGTCCCCTCAGAAAGGATGACGAGAACTGTTCCAGGGTGGGGCAGGACTCAGTTTGTGGTCAGAGGGCTGGTGAAAATTGAATTTGGTCTTTTTTCTTAAAGGATTTTATTATTTATTTGTTTGTTTATTTATCTATTTATTCTTAGAGGGGAGGGGAGGGAGAATGAGAGGAGGAGAGACATCGATCAGTTGCCTCCAACCAGGGACCTGGCCCACAACCCAGGCATGTGCCCTGACCAGGAATCGAACCAGTGACTTTTCAGTCTGCAGGATGATGCCCCACCCACTGAGCCACGACACGCAGGGCTGAATTCGGTCTTTAAGAAAGTGCAAATGATGGGGCTTGGGTGGAAATGGCAAACAGTAATAAATAAAATAGATTGACACATAGAAGACTAATGTGTGTATTGGCACTTCTAGTCAGTATAATGAATGAACCAAGATGGGGCCCTTTAATGAAATGATGGGCCCTCTGCTTGGCTGTGGAGGGCCTGGCAGTGCCCTTGACCCTCTCCTTCCTCTTTCCAACACCAGGGATTTGCATCCCTGCACACTACACCCTACGTGCCGTCCTGGCTCCTGGGGAGACACTGAGCCTTGTGATTGCTCGGTAGGTTTAGTGGCAAAGAGGACAAGAGGTGGATAAATTTAAAGAAACTTTTGAGTGGGATTTTTCCAAAATGCATATATGTAGTTTATGTCAGACAATAAGTTTGTGGTTTGAGTTAGACATTTTTCACTTTGCATTTTTACTGTTTATAGCTTACATGTAGAAATTTGATTAGTTCAATTTTGCATAAAGTTTACTTAAACTTAGGGTTTATTTAGAAGCTACCCTAATTATTTAAAAGTTTTAGATTTTCTTCCTGACATTTTTGGATTTTTTTTTTTTTTTTGCGACCAGGAGCACTGCCAGGGCTAACTCACCTGGTGAACGTTTCTGAGGGGCTCTGCAGAGAGAGCCAGGTCTGCCTCGCCTCCGGAGAACGGCACAGGATAGCTCCCCTCTCCGCGAGGTCACGGCTCCCACTCTGGCGTTCAGAAAATCAGTATCTGGCAAAAAGTGTTCTCTTGTTATGTGGAGTGAAACAATTTTGGGGTGCATGACCTAGAAAATGACAGTTTTAGAAGTATGTAAAAATATAGGCAGAACTTGTTTTTAAAAAATTATTATTGTTATCATCATCCTCCCCTGAGGACATATTTTTTCATTGCTCTGAGAGAGAGAGAGAGAGAAAGAGAGATGAAAGAAAAACACTGATTGGTTGCTTTCTCATATGTTCCCTCACCAGGAATCAAACCTACAACTCTTTTTGGTCTACAGGACGATGCTCCAACCAACGGAGCCACCCTGGCCAGGGCCAGAACTCGGTAATTTTAGAACTAAAGGTGGAAATCTTTGTGCGCTGGCGCTGAAGGGCCCAGCGGTTCTGGATCTCAGCGCCATCGGGGCCCACACAGAGTCGGGCACATCCGCTTTGCGTGTCGAGTCCCTACAAATGGGCTCCCGGGGCCACAGAGATGGTGTGGGGGAAACTTAAGCCACCATATGCTGCTTCTCCTTTTTTTTTTTTAAAGCAAAATACAATAAGAAATAACAGTTCTCGGCCTTTTTTGTCCTTTGAGTATTGGGAAGTCATAAAACACTTTTAGCGAGAACAACCACATTCAGCGTTTTTCAGTGCGCAGGGGATGAGAAACTCCCTCTCTTTCTGTTTTTCCTCTGCCGACAATGAGTTTGGTGTGCTGTTCTTAAATTCGTGTGTCCTCTATCCATTTTAATCTTGTTATCTATTTTTATGGCGACTGTCGCTATGGTGCTCTGTGCTCTTTACATAGCATAACAGAGATTTCAGATGTCTGATAGGACAGCTCAAAGTTCTGCTGCAGCTGGCAGCGAAACTGTGCTTGAGCAGTTCATTTTTTTTTAATTTGAGGTATAATTTGCATACAGTGGAATGCTCAGATCCGAAGTGTGCTGGTTAATTGGTTTTGACAAATGCATTTCGAGACAGACCATTTCCATCACCCCAGAAATGTTCCTCGTGACTGTTTCCAGATTATCCTCCCCTCAGTCAGAAGGCCTACAGCTCCGGTTTCTATCATGCTAGGTTAGTTTTGCCGACTAGGTTCTTCATGTTAGAATTTTGTGTTTCTGAGGACTTTGTATATAGTGCTTTGAAGAGGTGGAGGGGGTATGTGTTTAGAAACCAGTACCCTAATGGTTTAAGTAGTCCTGGTGAGTCAGTCATGTTTTGGAGTCTGTCTAATGGAGTATTCAGGTTTTTCTCAGTGTTCTCAGGATCCAGATTAATGTTAGGAATAAGAGTGATTGGGCGAGGGCTGCCATTATTGGTGTGTGTGCATGCGCGTTGTGTCGGAGAGCTGGAATCCTCAGCTGGAAGAACTGGAATGATTCTTAGGACATCCCTTTGGATTACCCAGAAGCCCCCAACACACATGCTCTTTTTTTTCCTGCCTCTTCCTTGAACTAGCACATAAATTTAACAATCCACAGAGTTGCAGAGTTGGGCTTGTAATATTGAAACAAGATCCGTGTTGCAAAGCCCAGTGCTTTGCACTGCTGAGCTCTCAGCCTCCTGGGAAGCATGTGCCCCCAGACATATTACTGAAAGGAATAGGCTCGGTTTCCCGCTTTCTCTTTCTCTCTCTTTCTACCTCCCTCCCTCCCCACTCCTTCCTTCCTTTCTTCCCTCCCTCCCTTCCTTCCTTCTTTCCTTCCTAATTCCTTCCAGGAAATGGTTAAGTGAAATTTTATCACACAGGTAGTACATGAACACGTACACAGGAGAAAAAATGCAAACCGTCCAGAGCAACCACATCTTCCTTGACAACCACTCCTAATCCAGCCCTTCCCCAGAGCTCAACCCCGGTCACAAGGTTGTTGGTATTTTTCAATTGCGTTTACATATGCTCACTTACACCCATAGAACTTGAAAGGAGTGAAGTGCATTGCCCTGCCAGAATTGTCCCCCCGCTGCCCTGCCCCACAAAGGTACATCTTGGTCATTGCTTCCTATCCTTATGGGGGTCTTCTTGATTTTGTTCATTCCTGAAGGGCCTTTCTTAGAATCAGAAGGCTAAATAATGGCTTAGCCTTCCCCTAACTGGTGGACATTTAAAGTTATTTCTAAATCCTCTACAGTTACAAATGTTGTTAAAAATAAACTTGGCTACACTTGTCACTGTAACGCAGGTGAGTGTTTCTCTCTAGGGCAGCGGTCCTTAACCTTTTTGGCACCAGGGACCGGTTTCGCGGAAGACAGGTTTTTCATGGAGGGCGGGGGGATGGAGCTCAGGTGGTAATGCAAGCAATAGGGAGCTAGATGAAGCTTTGCTCACCTCCTGCTGTGCGGCCCTGTGTTTAACAGGCCACTGCCAAGTACTGGGCTGTGGCCCAGGGGTTGGGGACCCCTGCTTGTAGGGTAGATACTGAGAAAGGGCAGTTGCTGTGTCATAGGGCACTTTTAATTTTAAATCCTAACAAAGACACGTGACCAGGTCAGTTCCTAGCTTATACTTAGAGCAGGCCATGGCATACCTGAAGCGTGCTCAGACACAAAGCAGTTGTTTTCTAAGGCCAGAGCAGGGTTTAGGGTGTGCTAGGTGTGTGCCCCACAGACTTGCACAGAGGTTGGCTAGAAGGGTTGGGCCACATACTCAAATCTGTCTGGTTCCCCTGCACTGAGGGACTTTGGCCTGCGTGCTGGTTGTGGCTGTGTGCAGAAGAATTACAGAACCTGCCAGCAGCATTGTGGACTGGATGGTGAATTCTAAACCCAGCTCATTCCCTACCTGGAGACCAACACGTCTGTGACTCTTCTCCGAGCCGTCTCTAGAACACAGCGTGCCGTGCCTGTGAACACTCAAGCCCGGGGAGAGGCATTTGGAAGCATTTGCATGTTCTTAGAAAGAAATCTAGAACCCTGTCATATACGTCTATTAATAGTTTCATTTTGTGTGTCTCTGGATTTGTGCTTCTTGATGTCATCTCTAGAGCTCAGAGAGCTCCTGGAGAACATGAAAATTTGTCGTGTCAGGCCCAACTCATGCCTTTAGAAGCCGGTGCAGCAAGCAAGGGCCTGGCTGCGTCCCTCTTGAAGGGCACGTGCTACTGCCACTGGTCACCTCGCTGGGGAGGAGCGGCATACTTCTGCAGCCTCAATTGTTTCACGGGCGTTTGCCTTCAGATCCCTCACACAGGGGCTGATGAAAATAGGTCTGGGTCTGACCCCAGGGGACCCCATCGCTGCATTCAAGCAGTTGCCCAAACCTAGTCTTGCATTTATGTTGCCTTCTTTTGGGGGTACAGAGGCACCTCTTCTTCTGGTCTCCTGCGAGTGTTAGCAGGTGCTCCCTTTGCTGTCCTTTCAAGAGTTGGTGATGAAGTCAGCGTCCCACCTTATCGCTCCCATGTGCTAGATTCTCACAGGGCCCCCTGGGCTTGCTCGTCCTGGTCACTTTGGCATGCCGCCCGCCCCTGCCCTGCGCGCCCCCCCACTCCCCCACCCCCCGCCCATTTAGGTGACTGTCTCCTGTGTTTACAAGTAATCTTTCTTTTTGGGCAGTGACCAGTGTTCCCAGTGTGGACAGGTCTCTAGTTTTATGGGGGGTAGGTGGCAGTGTGTTTCTTTTTGTTTTTAGTACTTCTGCAGTGGCGCTGGACAAAATGATTTTCTGTTTGTTTGCTTTGGCCTTGGCGAGCACGGTCGGGTAACAGTCTGATCTGCAGTGACGTCGAGGCCCCTTTCCTGGATTCTGGCTGTTACCACAGAGCTCTTACACGATGTTGAATTTTTTTCCCTTAAATGTATCACACTGCCCTTGTCAGTGTTAACATTGACTGGCTTGCTTCCCCTCTACTCACACGGAGTCTCCCTTGTAAGCATTCCATACGTTTGGCTTGTCACTACCTGGAGTTTGGCTCCTTGGCTTTTTTTTCCAGGGCTAACGTTTACCGAGTACTTTGTGCCAGGCACAGTGCTCCGTATTCGAGGTGCATGTTTAAAATTCTTTCCTAGGGCTGTTTCTCAGAGAAATCAATGTCTAGGAAGAGGAGCTCCGTGACTCGGAAACACCGAGGCGCCGTTAAAAAGAGTTGCATTGCCGCGTCAAAGCCTCAGGTCATCCCGTGGAGTAGGAGCCATTGTCTTCTTCACCTCAGAGGTGAAGACACTCAGGCACAGAGAGGTGACGTCATTTGCCTAAGGTCACATACTTGGGAAGTTAGTTCATTCACAGCCCTGAGGGCTTTGCCATGCAGTCTCTCTGGGACATTTGTAAAAGTGTTTAATGAGAATAATTGTAGCCCCGATCCCAGGAGAGCAGCCCCCCGCCTTGATGCTTTGCTGTTGTAATGCCCGTTTCATTTCCCTTCCATGCCCAAACCACCACCACCACCACACTAACCTCTCGGTGACTCCAGTTTTCACTAACAAGGAGCAGGGAGGAGGTTGCCAGTCGAGCCTCTCCCCCGCCCCCTCCGTGACTCCTGCTCTTCCTGTAGGAGGTGGGGGAGAGAGCGCAGCTGTTGGAGCTCACGTCTTAGTTCTGTCACTTTCGAGCTCTGTGGCCTTGGGGACATTTCTCCTTCCGAGTCGGTTTCCTCACCTGTGAAAGGGAGAAGATGGTGCTGATGACATTAATTTGAGGGTGAAATGGGGTAAATGTCTGTGAGGTGCTTCGCAGTGCCTGGCACGTGAGTCTTTGATAAACGAGAGGTGTTAGAACTTTCCTGGAGGAACATCCGTCTTCAGAAGGCTGTTGATGGTACTGGCTTTCTGTTTTTCTCTTTTTAAAAGGTTTTACTTATTGATTATTGATTTGAGAGAGAGAGAAACATTGATTTTGTTGTTCCACTTATTATATGCATTTACTGGTTGATTCTCGTGTGTTCCTTGACAAGGGATTGAACCCACAAACTTGGTGTATTGGGTCGACACTCTAACCAACTGAGCTACCTGGCCAGGGCCCTGTTTTTCTCATGTCCATTTGCTCTGGAACAGTTCTACTGAGGTAGTTAGATGTGATTTTGTTGCTTGTGAGCACCCCACTGCCTGTTCCCTGGGAAGATTCTAGTTTCCTGCTGGCCCCGAACCGAGTACAGCCAGCCTGTCAGCCTGGTGGGAGAGATTCCCAGTGGTGGTGCCAGCGGGCCCCGAGGCAGGCAGGGGCTCACCAGCACCGTGCAGCCCGGCCTGCGCGTCCTGGCCTACCCAGCACACAGTTCGTCCTTCACCTCTCTTAAAACTCAGGTGCGTGGGACATCTGGTTTGTGATTGAGCCACACCTATTTTGTCACTTTAGCTTAAAACAACCACACTGTCCATGTAAGGAGGAACATCCAAGAGTGGACACCCCAATATCGTGTGCTTTGACTGGGGTGACCGCTCATTTTCTCCACCCCTCTTCCATCTTCGAACTCATCCCCAACCCCACTATTATTGGGGCAGGAGGATTCCTTACGTGGCCTCCTCCACAGAGGGGTGCTTCCGTAGTGGGTTGAGCCTCAGGCAAGGGCCCCTCCCCCGCTGGGCTCATTTTTCACTGTGTACTTAAAAGATCTTCCTTTATGAGTCTGTAGTCTCTTTACTTTGGCTGAGTTTGTGTTTTCCGGGGCAAACTTGTCTGTCTCCCTCACGCTCCAGTCACTCAGCAGGTTTTTTAAAAACCCGTAACACGTTTTATTTTGACTTATTTAACTTATGTCAAGCAAACGCTTTTAACATGCACACTGATCTAACTTCATGGGCTTAGTCCCGAACACCATTTTTCTGTCAGGCTTCAGTGTCAGACTGCTGGATGTTTCTTTGCATTTTCCTGAAAGAAGCAAATTCTGATTCATTCATTTAATCATAAAGCACAAAAACCTGAATGTGGCCCTGGAGCACATTAAGTGCTTTTATAAACAAGTGCTGGATGTCAGATCCAGGTGGGAGCTCAGTTGGGCCCAAGGTTCTAAAGGCAGCGTGTGAAGCTTATTCTGTTCCGTTCATTGGCAAGAGCCTGGCACGTGTCGAATATCAGGTTTTTAAGAACGCTGGTGTTTGTGTTCTGTGGCGCCCCTTTCCTTGGGTTTCTGGTGAATTGGTACAAAATTGTTTCCCATGTGGGTCTGCACTGGTGTGCTCGAGGCCAGATCCAGGACACCTGGAACCAGGACCCAGGGACCTGTAGCAGCCCCGGAGGTTGGGCACAGAGGCTGGCCGGGGTCCATCCACCTCAGAGAGTGTTTCGCAACACTCGTTCTTGACCGCCCCAGGCAGGGCACCAAGACTGAGATTTGGGCTCAGCAGAGAGCAGGATTGTGGCATGTCTGCTGGGAGTGTGGTGAGGGGCCGGGTCGTGCGGGAGGCAGGCCGTGGTGGGTCCTGGCTCTGGGGTGTGGTGTTGAGCAGGCTCAGCCCTGAACCCAGGAGTGGGTTCACTGTGGCCAACCAAGCAGGCCTCCAGATGGGATGCATTGGTTTCTCCATTCCCCTGTATCTTTGCAGTCGGTTTTGTTGTGGTTTCAGTTATTTGGTGGCTCACCCATGGTCAACATCCTGATTTCCTTTAGAGGCAGTAGTTGTAGTGCTAGATCTGGTCCAGGGTTCTTTTACAACCTCAGTTCCCAGATGCTTGCCCAACGGTGGCTACTGAGCAGTCAGAGTGGCCTGTTGTGTTACTTAGCTCTCCAACCCCCACCTAAAATAGGGGGATGGGGCCCTGGCCGGATTGCTCCATTGGTTGGAGTGTCCTCCTGTACTCTAAAGGTTATGGGTTCAATCCCCAGTCAGGGCATGCACGGGAGGCAACCAGTGGGTGTTTCTCCCAGTGATGTTTCTCTTTCCATCTCTCCCTTCCTCTCTCTAAGATCAATAAACACATCCTCAGGTAAGGATTTAAAGATAAAGCAGAACAGGGAGCAGGGGAAAGGAACACATCTTGATTTCCTCCCAGAGGCTGGAGGGGCTGTTCTCATTTTTTCACAGGTGGGGCGGGAAGTTGAGGCCCCGAGATGGTGGCAGACTGTTGCGAGTGACGCAGGTTGGGCGACTGGCTGCTGCCCTCTCTCTCCCGGGAGAAGGGCCCTCTGCAGTCAGTGGGCCATGGCTTAGCTTCTCCTGCACAGGCTGGGTGCTCATTTTGAGGGGCTGGTTTCGGCACTGCAGTGGCATCCAGCCTTTCTTTCCTGTCAGCCACAGGGCTGGGGGCCTGCCCGGGAAGCATTCCCTTTGCTGGTGGGGAGGATGCTCCAATTCTAGGGGAGCAGAGCCGAGTTTCCCAGGAGAAGGTGATGGAGCGACAGAGTGAGGAGCTGGCCCCGCGCCTCCTGAAACAGAAAACGTGTACAGTTAATTGGGGAGCGAGAATAAAGGGGGAAGTTGGTTTAAAAGTAGATCTGTAGAAGCCTGGCTGCCTCCCTTCTGGTCAGACGCATCTATTCCCATTGGCTTGACCACCATCCTGGTCTTGGAACAAACTGGTATCCAGCTCTTGTGTCAGGGTTTTAAGTGTTATCAGCCACTAGGATGTTCGGTGGTCCCAAAAGCACAGGTTTCTTATCTTGGGCCTTATAATTTCCAAGATTCCAGCTTATTTATGATCAGCTTACATTTTGGACGATGACTCCCGGTCGAGTCTTGGATTGCTGAGGGGTACCTGGGCACCTCAGTCCCTTCCCTCACCTGCTGATCATTCCTGGCTGGCAGGCTGTCTCTGGGTGGCTGATCTTGCTTGCATAGGCTTGGTCTCTCATGTTTCATTTTGGATCTCACCCTCCTGGCCCGTCTCTCAGGCCAGGTGACTTGTTTCTCGAGTGCCTGCAGCTCCGTGCGCCCTGATTCCCCACCACAGGGGAGGGTCCCTGTCTTTTTATTACCTGTTGCTTCCAGCCAGGCAGGTCCCCAGGTGGTCCCCAACCCCCACAAGCCCTGCTGCCTGTGTACTCAGTGCCGTGGGGGATGCCATTATTCATTCAAATGACTGCTGAGCTCCAGACAGTTGTTCTGTTTTAACTACTTAAATGAAAAAGGCATAGAAAGTTGAGTCTACATTTCTCTGCCTTCTTAAAGGAGTGAGAACATAAGGAAGCCGTTTCCTTGTGTCTCAGGCCTGGCACCTTGGGCACCTCTGCCACCAAGTCTTCCCTTATGCCAGTGGGTCCCAGATTGTTCGGCTTTTAAAAGTCTCCTCTCCATGTTTTATATTTTGGGGGTACTTCTTTTGTTGCTGGCTTTTGCTTTTCTTTCCTGTAACTACATCCAGATCTCTTCCTCCCAGCGAAACTCACGCATTGTGAAGGTCAGGTAAGGTGGCGTAAATGCGCCAAGGCTGTGAACTCCAGAGCCCGGCCCTCCGCGCCCCCGCCCTGCACCCCCGCCCTGCACCCCCATCCTGCTGCTGGGCCTCCCCTTACAGGGAGGAGAGAACTCTCCAGCGAGTAGCCAGGAGAGCAGCAGTCACCCCTGCTTGCTAGCTTTGGCAAATGAGTGACCTTCTTGAGGAACATCAGCTTTATGAGCTGTAAAATGGAGATTATATTGTCTCTCCACATTTTCTTAAGTTGCTGGGAGGTCGGGGAGAAGAGGAAGCTCCCGAGTGTGTGTGTTAAAGTGGGCGTGAGCCCTCGTGCCACTCAGGCATTTATTCACGGGTGGTTTGAGTTCCTGCGCGGGTCTCTTGAAGGCGCACTCTGAAAACTGCTCGAGAAGACTGTTCATTCTCTGAGGCTGGTCTCCCGGAGATACTGAGCTCTCGGTTCCCTCCTTCCCACAGGCTCCGGTGAAATGCCGAGTCAGCACTCACACATCTCCCCGCCTCCTTCTGGAACTCTCACATAGTTTCAGCACAGTGCAGATGAGGTTGAACTGCAGTGCACGCACGTCCCCACACGTACACACTGTGCGTGCGTGCTCCTCCCTCCCCCCATGCATGTGCGGAGCGGTGCTGGACAACCCCTCTGCCTCCTACCACACACTTGCAGGCAGGGTTTGCTTATGCCTGCTTCCTTACGTAGTATTCTCAACCTGTTTTCAAGACAACACTGCTATCTTAGAACTGAGTTTGAACACTAAAACTCTGCCTTTTCTTTGGACACTTGTCTTCATTTCAGGGCAAGCAGCAGGTATTATTTCTTAGAACACATTTTTTTTTTTTTTTTTGAATCTGGGGCTCGCCCCACTCATGGGAATATTGTCTCCTTAAAATCATAAATCTCATGAGATTAGCAAGATACAGCCTGGACCCTCAAAAGGCTTGCAGTCTAAGGAAGATGTGCTCCCATTGGTTCTAGTAGAAATAGTTGCAGTTTACCAAGCCCTAAGCGCGCACCAGGCACTGCGCTCAGAGCCGCCTCTGTAGTACAGAGCAGTGCATGCATGCATGGCTGAGCAGGAGCAAAGGGCAGTGGCAGTGGTGGTTTTGAAGCAGATGGGGAGCTAGGTGTGAAGGGAGGGGAAGTGTGCTTGTTCCTGGGCAGAACGGTGAAAAAAAACCACTTTCCTCCCCTGGCGGCAGGGCGCACACACAGTGGTGGTCTCTTTCCTTGATTGAATGACTGTTGTGCATTCGGACCAACAGAAGCCTGTGTTGATCAGGTCATTTATTATCTGCTGGAGAAAATTCAGTATAACCAAATCAGATGACCTATTTCTATGGCCCATCTGCTGGAGTATGAAAATAGCACTGCTATCTCGGGCCCTTATTTTTTTCCTTGCATTATTCTGTTCCATCTATTACAGTAATGGGAAGGCTGGGTGCTCGCTTATAGGGGATGCTGTGACCAAGGTTCCAGCCCCTGAGTGGGGGATGGGCAACCTTTCAGGTTCCTCTCAATCCCGAGTCTATAATTTGAATGTTATGAGTAGTTATACTCTTATACATGGATGCAGTATGATCCAGTTTTTTCAAACCTTCAGAAAAAGACAATGATTTACATGTTTTGAAAATCCAAATGGTCATTCTCTGAAAACCTGATTTAGAAATGTTAGTATTGAATGAATGACTAATATGTTCAGTGCTGTGTATCTTAAGATTGTATTGTGAAACTCTAAAATGCACACCACACATTTTTAAAATGGTATAATAGAGCCTGTTAAAGAACTTGAGAGAGATGAAAGTTTTAGCTCAGGCCCTTAGCTACTCTTGGAGGGATTTCTATCCAAAGCCACGCTGGGCAAAGACTCCGGGAAGTCAAAAAAGGTCAGTGTATGCTCAGTGAAGTGAGTTTTTTTTCCTTTTTCTACATTTTCTGAATAAGGCAGCCCAGGGAGTGAGGGGGTTGGGTGGGGGTGGGGTGGGGGTCGGGATGGGAAGACTTGAGAACCACCAGGCAGCATTAGGGTGGTGAGGTCAGGGTATGACACCGTGCTTCTGTCAAGATCAGCTGCTGACCCGCACTGTAGGAGGACCATAGGCGTATCTGCACATAATTGTAAGCATGCTGCACTTGGCATCTCTCACAGAGACAGTCCTTGGCTGAGGTGTTGCTGGAAAGTAATTGGAAATCCCATTCTCTGCTGAGTTGTGTTGTAAGGGAGAGTTGTGGTTTGCTACATTTTAACCTTTGTGTGAGCATAGAATATCACACTAAAAAAAAACTAAGTTAAAACTTCATAGATTAAAAAAATATATAATGAACAACTTTCTGATAAAAGATTAAGATATGCAAAATATTAGCAAGAACTAAAGTCTGTGCAGTGGTTTCCCAGTGGCGATCAGGCAGCAGAAAGCTGAGGTCCAGTAGAAAACCTGAAACTGTCGGCGGAGGGCTGCTGTCCCTCGTCTTGATCCATAAATTGTTCATCAGAGAGTTCGTAGTGGGCACTCAAGATTAAGCAAATGGTAGTCACGTAGTCCAAACTTAACTCTCCTTAACAAAAACAAAACAAAACAAACAAAACCCACCCAGACTATTAGCTGTGTAATGAATCATTCTGACTTAGGACCTGTGTTCCAGAAGTGCCACTAGGTGATGTCATGGCCCGCGGCAGTGTTCCTGGGTGGTAGGAGAGAACAACCATTGTGCGTGAGTGTGTGTGTACACATGTACGTGTGCCGAGACATGCGGTTGTCCGGCAACAGTCACATGTCAAGTAGCAATTTGTAGCTCAGAACCACAGAGAGGGTTTGTTTTCCTCTTCTGTCTGTTCCAATTATTTAACTGATGGCAGATGTCCTCATTAAGGGCTATTAGCACATCAGAATATGTTTGCTGAGCCTGGAAAGGGGCTAACCCCTTTTGGACATTGACCAAAATACATATTCTGGGATAGCCACCCCTTCTATTGGTGACAGTGGCAAGGGTGCGAGTCACAGGAGGGCTCAGGATACCTTTAAAACTATGTATCAGCAGAAAGTCCTTTGTAGCAGGAGTTCGTTTCAATTGAGGAATTCCGTAAGTCAAAATTGTAACATCATAAAGCACAATTTGGCTGCATGTGGAAACATTGTTTTTGTTGCCCTGAAATGGATGTTTCTTGCTTTCTCTTTGCTGTATCAGAACCATATGGCAAATTAGGGGGTTGCTGGTTTATATGGACCTTTGATCACTCCCAAACCAAGAGGGGAGTGAATAGAAAGAAACCAAGAGGGGAGTGAATAGAAGTTAGAGATCGGGGAAGAGGGGGTTGGAGGAGGCTCCATTTAGATTGATAGAAGCATGCTAGGAGGGAGGGTGGGACCCTTACTCCCAGGTGTCAAGTAACAGGCAAGCCTGAAAAGTCACTCTAAAGTCCAGAGTTAACCTGGCTCCTCCACCCCTCTGCAGGGCTGACCTCGGGTAGGTGCTCTACTCCACTTCTGAGTCCCTGAAGGACACTGCTATCTGTAGAGCCTGTCCACGATGCCATAATGAGTGTGTGATAAATGCAGGAGAGGCACTGAACCCCACCTGGTGATGCTGCCCACCCTACATTTAGTGTAGATTTGTATTTTCCACGTCCGTTCTCTCAGTCGCTAGTATAAGCTTGGCTAAAATCTTTTAACTTTAGGGACTGATTACATTATCTCTCTGGTTCCTCCCAGAGGGCAAGGTGTGCATAAATGTCTCCCCAAACCACAGAATGGTTAACAGCGATCTGAACTGTTGAGCAAGGTCAGACTAAAGCATTGACCTCTATTTGTAGGTAAGAGTCCAAGATGCTAGTGGAGAAGAGACCTTCAAGGAAGGAAATTATACAAGGACACAGAAGTAGAGATTGCAGGATCAGAGCTGTTTCTTTTTTCTATCAAGGTTTACTGACAAAGGAAAAAAAATGCCCTGTAAATAAAAAGCAACTTAATGGAGTGTTTTATTTTGAGAGACCCCATACCTCCTGGCCTAATGGCAGGATTACGACCTCTGACCCCAGGTAGACAAGAGGTCAACCCGCAGGGCTGCCAGTCCTTGTGGTGTAACCTCGGCAACCTAAGCTCTCTGGCCGTTTCCTCATCAGAAATGAGACCATGTTTTCTCATATTGTTCCAGGGATTAAATTGGATACCATTTGTGAAAGCTAGTGCCTAGTAGGCACTTAACAAAGACAGTTTCCCTTCCTTCTTTCTCTTCTGCTTTTAAAAATTAAGCTTTGGGTGTACTCTACATGGATCGAATAAGGCATGTTTCGGGTGGAATTTGGAGAAAGGCCAGAGAAAAGAGCAAACATACGTGGAACAAACCGGAAGTGGGCAGGTTCACCAACTCTGCAAATCTAGCAGGCTTTGGAAGGTGCAGGTTCACAGACCAAATGAAGAATATTTTTTTAAATTAAAGGGGAAAAAAGGCTTGTAAAAACATCGTCAGAGTCTGTTAGCCGAATATTTCAGGCCCCGTCTAGAGACGGGAAGCCCAGGAATTTTTGGAAATACTGTTTTTTCTTCATTTTCAGAGGTAGAAACCTCAAACTTCCTGCTTGTGGAAAGTGGGGGTGGCCACCATTTTTTTTGTTTTTGTTTTTTGGTTGAGAAAAGGGTTGTTTCTTTCTCTGGATGGCTGCTGCCCCCTGATGTCTCTCAGTGGCACTGCGTCCTCACCATTAGCTCTCGGTTGTGCGGTGGGATCGCATGGGGAGCCAGAGGTTCTTGTTTCTGGCTTGAGGCTTCAAGGATGAAGGTGGGTGAGTGGGTTTTAAAAGCAGAGTTAGCTTGGATGTACATTTTTTTTGTAGTGGTTCAGAATGGACTTTTTACATTTTTCTTTCTTTTTTTTTTTTGGTTATAATAAAGCTTTTCAAAAATAGATATGAAGTCACCAGACACCTGAACAGGAGCTTCGTAGGGTGCTGCAATTCTGACCTTTCTTTTACCTTTTTTTAGCTTTCTAGGGAATTCCCAGTGGAGCTGCCACGTTCTCTGCTTCCAGCCCTGGAAGGGCTGAGTAAAAGACTTGTAAAAACCCCTTTTTTCCTGTCTCACTTTACAGGTTGTGAAGAGCTTTTAAGAAACATTCTCATGTGCTCTCCCAGGATATTGGCAAAGGGGAGCATCAGGGTTATGCTTTATTTAGTTTGTAAAAATTTTATAAGAATTTATAAAGTTTATTGGGCCAAACTGACCACAGTTGCTGGGGAGCAAAATCTAAAATGTTCCCAGCTTTGTGATTTCTAGGTGAGGACAGAGGCTTGGAGTAGGGACCCACCACGGAGTGGTCTGAGGGCCAAACTGTGTTTGCCCCAATCTCACTTAGCAAGGGGTGGGGGAGGGACACGGTGGTGGGTGGGGACACGGTGGTAGGGGGTGGGGAGGCTGTGGTCAGGGGATGGATTTCTCAAGCAGAAGCTTGTTGACTGATTCCGATCACCCCACCCGGGGACCTGGAAGATAAGTTTTTGTTTCTGGAATGGTACAGCAGCCTGAAGGTCAAGGAGCAGCCCGGAGGGCCCCTGCTGGCCCCACCCGGCCCTGGGGCTCATGGAGTGTCACTGCAACCCCTTCTCTTAGGCAGGAGGACTCTGACTCATGAGGCCTCAAACCCGGGCTTCTAGTTTTGATCTCCCTAGCCCTTCCCCTCTGTGCAGTGAGGAGGGTGTTACCCAGTTCCCTGCTTTCTGGTGTAGGAAGGATGGGACGGTCGCCTCAGAGCACGCAGAGCGGGCAAAGCCTAGGCAGTGGGGGTTCCTGGGTCTAGAGTCAGGAGACCAGTCCGGGTCAGGCTCTGGCGCCAGCTCGATTGCAGTGGAGTCACCTAAGCTTGCTGCGCTGCAATAGTTCTCTAAGTGTGCGACAAGGAGGGGAGAGTTGGCGTGACTCCTTCCGTGGCTCTCGGCAGCTATACAGCCACTTCAGCGTGAGAATCTGTGAGTGCTTGACAGATGCCCTGCTCCTCTGGGCGGGAGTCATGTGCTCCTCATAGTGGGTAGGTCAGCGATAGTCTGCAAGTACCGCAGTCGCCCGTAAGCCTTTAGTGGGCCTGAAGCGTTCCTGTCACCTAGCGACATCGCCGTCACCACTTTGCAGCGTGGAGCACTGCTTCGCGTGCTGGGGACCCTGGTTTGAACAGGCCTCCTGCTCTGTCCATTGCATAAAAGCATAGCAGCGCAGTTACGCCCAGTACACGACTCTCGATGGTGATAATAAATGACTGTGTTCCTGACTTACGTGTTTTCTGTACTCTCCTTCTCACTGTTACTTCAGAGTGGACTCCTCTACCTGCAAGGCTGTTTGCTGTGAAACACTGCCGTGTTCTGCTGGCAGCAGCCTCAGACACGTTGTGCTCAGCACATCTCTTTTTTCCCTCTTAAGATTTTACTTATTTTTAGAGAAAGGGGAAGGGAGGGAGGAAGCCAGGGAGAGAGACATTGATGTGTGAAAGAAACAATAATCAGTTGCCCCTCACATGCCCCCACTGGGGACCTGGCCTGCATCCCAGCCAGGCATGGGCCCTGGCCAGGACTGAACCGGCAACCTTCTGGTTTGCAGGCTGGCCCTCAATCCAGTGAGCCATGCCAGCCAACGATACCACGTCTCTTGACTGCATTATTTTCTCTCTTCTGCTTGGCCTAACGTGTTCTGTGCACAGTGACATGCCGTGCAGGCTTGTAGCCGAGGAGCATCAGCTGCACCACAGAGCCCAGGCGTGCAGTGGCTGTGCCGTCCGGGTGTGTCAGGTGCGCTCACTCTGATGGTCGCACAACGACAGAACCACCTAGCGACACATTTCTCAGAATGCATCCTCGGTGTTAAGTGGTGCATGACCACATTGTGTGTCAGCACCTGACTGGTGTGTGTGTGCGGAGGGTTAGCTCCAAGAATGCTACCCGTAGGCAGAGCAGTTCAAACAGCACGATACTGGATACAGCCCTTAGGTATCATACAATAATAAGGGATTTGTTAAATCAGCAATGATGCATCTGCCTAAGAAAATACTGAGTGGCTTCTAAAGGGTTTTTAAAGAATAACATTTAATGATCTAGTAAAACTTACACAAGGTACTAAGTGAAAATTCAGTTTATCAAACCATGATCCTGTTTCTGCAGAAATAAAAGTATGTAAATGCATGTATAGAGGAAAGCATGGAATGATATATAAGAAAGTGGGCATCTCTGGGAGGCAGCTTCTTGAGTGATTTGTTTTTCTTTGTGCTAATCAGTATTTTCTAAGTGTCCTACAAGGAACGGGTGGCACTTTTGTAAGAAGAAAAAAATTGTGAAAGTCACTATAAACGGCTTCATCCACTTTGATGGACACTCACAGCTGCTGCTGCATGTCAGACACTGGGCTCAAAGCTTCCTGATTCCTCCAGATAATGGCTAGAGAATTCTGTGTCCCCCTTGCCTCCCCAGGAACGTCAGCAGCATGGCCAGTGTGCTGTCCCGGCGCCTTGGTAAACGGTCCCTCCTGGGAGCCCGCGTGTTGGGACCACCCGGGGCTGCCCCACCATCGGAGCCTCAGGCAGAGCTGCTGGAGGCAGTGCCTCCCCAGCCCTTCTACACCTCCAAGGACACTCCCTGTCAGGAGCAGCCCAAGGAAGTCCTCAAGGCCCCTGCCATCTCAGGCCTCCAGCAGGTGGCCTTTCAGCCTGGGCAGAAGGTAGGCTGATCCCTGAATGGTCAGGTGCCCTATCTCCCCAGGCTTGGGACCAGCAGACCAGTAGTGCCCCCAGAGACAGGCTGGAAACGCCCTGGGCGTCAGTTTGGACTTGTACAGACTTCAACTTTAGTGCTGGGGGCCCTTAGGCAGCATGCCTCCTGAGAGGGTGTGTCGGCAGCAGCAGGCGCAGGGCTTCTTCATGTCAGTGACGTCTGGGGGAGGAGCCCCAAGACCTGACATCCCACCCTCTGGGCGCAGACCTACTCAAAATCTCAGCTCCAGGCATGGCCAGGGCTCAGTTTCTCCTGATCCGCCTCCGTGTGTGACCTCACAAAACAAAGGGAAGAATCTCGGGTTTGTGAGAGTCACATAAGGTTGTGTCTTTGAATTGCCTTTAGGAGTTTTCAAGAGAGGAAGGTGTGTGTGTAGACAGAGCACCATTTGGACTTTCTTTTCCAGTGTTTTTTCCCCTTGTGGCGGGGCCCAGCTGTGACCTGGGCCTGGTGTCATCACTGGATCCAGGCGCGTGGGCTTCTTTCCCATTGCCCTCTCCATAAATAGATTCTACCTTCCGTCTCCCTGCTGAGGCTTCTGTTTTCCACACCTTGCTTCCCCAACTGCTAAGCAGCCCTTGAGAGAGGCCAGCCTACGTGTCCATATCTCCGTCCCCAGGTGGACTCAGGAGTCCCTGAAGGGCAAAGTGCAGGGTGAGAAATTCACGGCAGTAGGCGGAACCGGCAGATACACAGGACTTCAGAGGGGAGGCAGGGCAAGAAATCAGGAGGATGGACAGATCCCAAATTTATTTTATTGGGGAATTTAATCCCTTTACATTTAGAGTAATTATTGATAGGTAAGGACTTACTATCGCTATTTTGTTAATTATTTGCTGACTGTTTTGTAGTTCCTTTCTTGCTCTCTTCCTTTATGATTTGTTGATTTTTTTTTTGTAGTCATATGCTTTGATTCCTTTCTCTTTATCTTTTGTGTATCAACTTGAGGTTTTTTCTTTGTGGTTACTGTGAGGCTTACAGAAAACATCTTATAGTTGTAGCAGTCTATTTTAAGATGGTAACAACTTAGCTTTAATTGCATACAGATTCCAAGTTCAGAAAGAAAAAAAATCTCAGAAACTGACAAGTTCGCTTCCTCCATCTGGAGAGTTTCTAAGGCTCTGCTTTGGGAAGAGCCCATCCACTGGGTGCTCAGGTGTCTGCGAGCATGTGCTTGAATTAGATACGAGTCAGAGAATGCGGTTTGTGTCGGGTGGTTCCTGACTCCCAGAACCTGGGGTGTAGGGGGCAGGAACTGCGAAGTGCTGACCTCTGGTTCCCGTTTTCCTCCCTCACCCAGGTGTTTGTGTGGTACGGTGGTCAGGAGTGCACAGGACTGGTGGAGCAGCATAGCTGGGCAGAGGATAAGGTGACTGTCTGGCTGCTGGACCAGAAGTTACAAATCTGCTGCAAAGCGGAGGAGGTGTGGCTGGCCGAGCTGCAGGGCGCCCTTCCCCAGGTGCCCCTTCCAGAGCAGGGAGCCCAGGTGCAAGCCTACAGGCCTGTGTCCAGGAACATTGACGTCCCAAAAAGGTTTGTGTGGGGGAACCCAGGCTCTGAAAATCATGCGGGTGGTGAAGTCTGGGCTTGGGGCACGTTTGGTGATGAGGGAGGAGTGCGGGGGTCCGAGGGGTCTGGTTGTCAAGACGCTGGTCGGATGGGACATGGAGAGGGCAGGACACCCTTCAGCACAGCCTGGAGTGCTGTCTTCTCTTCCTCATAACTCCCTATGATGGGTGCTGTATTTTCTGTTTGACTAAGGGCTGTTTTTCCTCTCTTCGTGCTTGAATTAAAATTAGTTCTTAGTTTTTCACGGTGAGAGTCAGAAAAAAAGTGGGAATGTGCAAGCTCATTCTGAGCGGGCCAGGATATGGGCAGCGCGGGCTCCGGGCCGAGCCGTCTCCGCCACGGGACTCAGATCCGCTGCGGCGGGCCGGGAGCAGCCACGGGCAGGGAGGAGGCGGACGGGCATGGTTACACTCCAGGAAAACTCTGCTTGTGGACGTAATTAGCATGCGCCACATGCCAAGAAATAATATTCTTCTTTTGACTTATAAAGCCACCCAAAGCTTATGAAAACACTCTTAGCTGGGGAGCCGTAGAAAAGCAGGTGGCAGGCCATGTTCGCTTCATGGCCCCTGGGTTGCTGGCCCCCGGATTTGGTCATCAAAACCATGGGGTTTTTTAAATTTTACTTTTCAGTTACAGTTTACATTCAGTATTATTTTGTATTAGTTTCAGGTGTACCGCCTAGTTCAAAACCATTAATGTTGAATGAAGAATGTGTATGGTTTTAGAATTTTATGATACAATTTTCCCCCGAGGGGGAATATATATATATATATATACACACATTTATCTTCTATTTTCTATGTTACATACTGTGTATATTTTCATGCTCATTGACCTTTCAAGATTAAAAAAAATCTGTCAACGGAGAGTGTCTCAGGTCCAGGGTGAGCAAGCAGTCAAGCCACTTTCCACGTTGTGCCCCCGCTCTCTGAGTTTGTCTGGGGCGCTGTCCTCGACGGGCCGCTGTCCCCAATGGGACGCTGTCCTCCACGGGGCGCTCAGTGTGCTGAGGCCAGACCGGAGCAACGGTATTTGTGGTTGTGATCTCAGTGGGATGTCGGCAAAGAACTTGTTTTTCTGTTTCATGGAAATGAAAATACAAAGACCGTACAAAAAGAGGGATGCTAACAAGTGTCAGAGATTACTCGGCTCAGTTTAGCTGTTTCAAACCCAGTCACGTGTTTGGGTGGATCTAAAGTGCAGAGAATAGGTTCATACAGTCCTCTGAAATAGAGGAGCTACCTAAAAATTTATTTCAGACGAACTTTTCATGCTTCAGCATTAACTTACAGACGGCTGTAGGTATATTTCCACATAATGTAACTTCATATGGTTTTAAAAAACAATTACCTGTAAAGTCCTATAGACCTCTGCTCTGTAAGGCACTGAGAGCTATTTTGGTATTTCTGGTTTACTTGCTCACGGGCTTACGTGCTAGGTTCTGTTGGCTAACAGAATAAACACCTCATCATTTTTCCGGGGGACGGGAAAGGGATTGGTTAGTGTAACTGTTCCCTCTTTTTAAAAAAAACATTGATATTAGAGTGGGGGGGCATCAATTTGTTGTTCCATTTATTTGTACGTTCATTGGTTGCTTCTTGAGTGCATCCTGACAAGGGATCAATCCTGCAAGCTTGGCGTGTTGGGACGACGCTCTAACCAGCTGAGCTACCAGCCAGGGTTCACTGTTCCCTCTCAAATTTAAGTATAAGAGAGGGAGAGGAAGGTGAATTTAGGGCTTTTGAATTCCAGTGGGCATCTCTTTTGTCCATGCATTTTTTTCACTGCTTTGACGCTTCTTTCTTTCCCTCCAAATACAATTCTCTGTCTTAAGCTGTAGAGTTAGTTAGGAACTGACTCAGGGGAGAGAATGGTGTTGCCTCTGGAGTCAGCAGTGGGATGGGGACTACCCTCTTTATGCCGGGGTTGGCTGATACTGTAATTCAGAATGAGTATATTTCATGAAGAATGAAGAGAGACCTTCATGCTTTATTTAACACACACACTGGCTGATTGGAATGCGGACATGGAAAGGACAGTCCAGAACAGTATAACACGATCACATGATCTGCGGTCTCAGGAAATAACCTTGGCATCCACCTGCTTGAATCCAGGAAGTCCGACGCGGTGGAAATGGATGAGATGATGGCGGCCATGGTGCTGACGTCCCTGTCCTGCAGCCCAGTCGTGCAGAGTCCTCCTGGGGCCGAGGCCAACTTCTCTGGTGAGCAAGGGGCCCCACGTGGGATCTGGGTGTGGCGGAGGCTCACGACTGACTTCTCTGCTCCGAGCAGCAAATGGCCTGTGGACTGGCCTGGCAGAGGGACTTCGGAGTCCCTTCCCACTCGCATCCCAGCCTGGCTGAGTGACATTGAGGTGGATGCTTCCATTCTGTCTCCTCAGTTTCCTCCTCTGGGGAGAGTCTCCGGGCGCGTTGTGAAGATGGTTGAGCACGGGCTGAGCCACACTGGCCACTGGAGTAAGTTCTTCTGTGGGAGTAAGTGAGTCAGGCGCTGCGGCGGGAGCCTGAACACGGCCAGTAGAGGGATATTTAGTTCACAAAGGTCCCCTGGTGACCTCAGAAGATTCATGCGCCTGTTCCAAGTGCCTAATTCTGCCTCGTAAATGAGTGTGGGCCTCCGGGTCAAGGACCTGGGATAAGTAAGCTGAAATCGAAAATGAGCCTTATTGCAAAATAACAAAAAATAAAATAAGTCTAATTGCTGAATACAAGCTGATAGTATGATTTCACAGCAAATTTACAAATTAAAGGAAAATTCTTCTAGTGTGACCCCCCAAATACATTACCAGTAATATGGGGGGAGAAGTGTTGTTGGATGTTAGTAGCTTGACAGGACGGCAGTGTACCTGGGGGGCTTGTGATCGAAACTCATCACAGGGCTGGCCTAACTTACTCCCAGGGAATGACTTTTTCATTGGTGAGATCTGACTGACTTGCAGGCTTGCAGGAGAAAACGGAGTCAGAAGGAAAGTGGCCTTTACAAGTATCCTTCCTAAGTAATCTTTCTCGCTAGAAAATAAATTTATAGGAGCGATGAGGCAAATTTACTTGCTGCACCCAAAGCCCGTCCACAGTGACAAGCCTGCTAGAGTTAGTCATTGTGTCTGATCGCACCTTGAGGGGAAGCGTGGGCCACGTACCTGTTCTGTTAGCGCTTGGGAGCCACACAAACCAAGTGGCAGGTAAGGAGGCGATTTTACGTTCTCAGGAAATCCTCCATGTTTAGGAGATCTGGGAGATTGGTCAACGGGGAATATCCAGAAAAGTGTCAGGAAGGGAAAGAAAACCATTAACGCCACTACCCGTCAGGGGTGTGTGTGTGTGTGTGTGTGTGTGTGTGTAATGCATACGTACATGTTCACCCCCCCACATGTCAACACGAGCACATGTATGTCTAACTGATAACATGCCTTGGTCCTCATAGCTGAAGTCCCTTTTAGACAGTTTTATTTTTTGGTAATTTATTAAAGGTGTTTTCCCAGTAATTTCTTATCTTTATGGTTGAAATGGGTGGAAAAATAAGGCTTCCTTGGCAGGTAATGGTGTTGAAGTATTCTGCCAGGTGAGGTCTCTACAATAACCCAAACTGCGCTCTATTCGTGGATACTGTTCGCACAGAAGCCCCGATTCCCCTTGGTGTCTGCAGTGCTAGGGTGACAGTGCACGTGCGTGTGTGGGGGGCAGAGGGGATAGAATGTTTCTTAGAGGTTCGCTGGGAGCTGTCATGGCTGTGCATTTGCAGAGGAACACTGTGTCTTCATGGTATAGAATATCTACTGCCCTAGAAAATTATATGATCTAAGGTACAGTAATTTGTGTTCATCTTATAACTTACAGATTAATTTATGATGTTAACTTTTTGCTTCTTAAAATACTTTTCTTTCTGTGCCAGTCCACCAGGACCAGTGGCTGAGCCATTTGAATGGTTGCTTCCCTGTGGGAGGTTGCTGGGTGTAGGGTGCCCCTGTGTGCGACCTGCCCCATTTCTCCAGAGCCCTGATCATGGTTTCTCCAGAGCCCTGAACTCTGGGTGGCCAAGAAGTCATAGCTTTGAGACTTGACAGTGAATCTTAGGGAGGGGAGACGTCGTCCGTCCCATTCTATTTGGGTGGGCTTCTCCTGGCACATGCGATTTAATCAAAGAGCACCTGCATTGGCAACATGCAACATGGAATGCTGGGAGTCCATCCTAGGTGTCTAGCTCAGCCGAGAAGCAGTTGAGATACGGAGCAGGCTGAGAGAAAATCAGTATGATTTGTGTCCTGGCCACAAAGGAGGTGTCAGCCGACCTCAGGATCCATGCTACTAAGGAGGCTCCACAGATTACCACCCGTGCTGGGAGTTGGGGGCATGGCCACCATACCTGCGCATGGCACACTGTTTCCCCCTTTTCTTGCTATTTTTGTAAACAAGAATTTCAGATTCTCTATATTGTAAATGAATTGGGATTTATGGCCTAGGCATAGAAGTGTCTGGGTCAGGCCTAAAGCAGCCTAAAGCTAGATATTTTATTTATTTATTTATTTATTTACTTACTTACTTACTTACTTACTTATTTATTTGTATTGATTGATTTGAGAAGGAGAGAAACATTGACTTGCTATTCCACTTATCCATGCATTCATTGGTCGATTCTTGTATATTGCCTGACTGGGGACCAAACCCACAACCTTGGTGTATTGGGACGATGCTCAAACCACCTGACCTACCCGGCCAGGCCCAGAAGACAGGCAGTTTAAAAACCGAACGTTTCATGTCCCACTGCGATCTTCTTCCTGTCCAGTCGCCCTGCCGGGAACAGGCAGCAGGTCCAGGGCATGCCGGGCGTAGGTGCTCCGGTCCTCTTGGCTGAGTCGCTCCCAGAGCTCATGGTTCCTTCTCTAAGTGTGCTGCCTATGAGCAGAAGCAGGAGCCGTCTGGGCTGAAGCTACCTCTGGTCAGTGTTACCCATCCCAATAGCTGTGAGGGCTGACGGAAGGGTTTCTCCTCACACGCAGGTTTTGGTGGACTTGCCCGGGGTTAAATGATCAAAAGGCATTTTTCAAGACAGCCTGTTCAACAAGCTCCTAACATGGCTTTTGTACCCTGCTCGGCCACAGGGGAGACTGCCACGTGGTGCCGGCACCGTGACCGCCCCTTCCACCCCGCCTGTTAGGTCCAGAGGCTTTCCCCCTCTCCACTCTCCCTGTTTTTTGTTTTTTAACATTTAAAGTGAGAAACATGATTTAATTAACCGCTCTTTCTGATGATAATAGGCAAACTGAAGTTTCAGTGGCGGTCAGTGATTATGGTGTGGCTGTGGCAGGAAGTGCCCGGGGCGGAGCAGGGCCGCCCAGGGCCACCCAGGGAAAGTGCTGTGATGAGCCGCCCACTCCTAGTTTCTGCCGAAGCTCAGAAAGGGAAGGTTTGGGTTTTGTCCCCCTGAAGTGGCCCAGTCAGGCAGAGCCAGAGCCAGGAATTGGATGCAGGGACTCACACTCCAAACGAGAACTCTCGGAGCTGGGCTGTCCCTGAGGAACCTGGCGTGGGCAGGGCCGTGCCAGAAGCTCTGTCTGGGGACAGCCCCGTGAGCATCCTCTGCCTTCTCTCCCGCCAGCTTCCCGCGCGGCCTGTGACCCGTGGAAGGAGAGCGGGGACGTGTCGGACAGCGGCAGCAGCACCACCAGTGGACACTGGAGTGCCAGCAGTGGCGTTTCCACCCCCTCGCCCCCCCACCCCCAGGCCAGCCCCAAGTACCTGGGGGATGCCTTTGGTTCTCCCCAGACTGATAATGGATTTGAAACTGACCCAGATGCTTTCCTGTTGGATGAACCAGCTCCACGTAAAAGAAAGGTGTGTTGGTAGTGAGTGGGAGCTCAGGCTGCTGGTGCTGGGTGAAGGGGAGGGAGGGAAACATGCATGAGAGATACACTGATTGGTTTCCTCTGGCACACCCCCAGCTGGGGCTCTCTGGCTGTGGGGGACCCCACAGGTCCCGGCGTGCTCGGGCTCCTTCCCATTTCAGTGTTCCTCCGCTGCCTCTGGTCCCTCACGGTGTTCCCAGGAGATCTCCTTAGTGCCAGTTTCCTCTCACCTCAGCCTCAATTCCTGCCTTCTTGTGCGTGGGGGGCCTTTGGTGGGCTCTGACCCACAGCACGGAGCGCTGCTGCCGGCCACCAGGCCCAGCCCCTGGGGCCGGGCTCTCTGCCCCTGCTTGCCAGGTTTGGGGCCCCAGAGAGCCCTCTGTCGGTTTTCCTTGAAGGTGGCTGAAATCTCCACGAGGGGAGGATGAGAGGGGGACGAGGGAGAGAGGCATACCCCAATGACCCTGTCTCCCTTCTGCGTAGAACTCCGTGAAGGTGATGTACAAGTGCCTGTGGCCAAACTGCGGCAAAGTTCTGCGCTCGATTGTGGGCATCAAGCGGCACGTGAAAGCCCTCCACCTGGGGTAGGTATGGGGCCGGGGGCCTCCCTGCCTAGGGTACCATCCAGGCCTCCTCTGCTCTGTCGATTCCCTGTGACCCCCAGCCCAGAATGCTACAAGAAAATGACTTGCTGAGGGCGCCCCCTGCTCCTTGTCCCTGGCCCTTGCACCCAGCAAAATAGCCATGTTGGGGAGGTCTTTGCTGAGAAGGAAGGACCCTCCTGTCGTGGGGAATGTTGCTGCTCTTCATGGGAAGGGGGCACTGTTTGTCTTGTAGATGATGCGCCGTCTTGCTTCACTGTAAGACATGAGATGTTTTAGTTCTGGGTGGGAATAGGGTGATTTGGTGAGACCTCATAGTGAGGCCCGCGCCTACTTCCTTCGGGGGCCTGGGACACTGTTAACACAGCCGCCCTGGAGCCAGGGCCGCTCTTGGCAGAGGACCTGGCTCACAGCCCTTTCCCTGGGGGAGAAAATTTGACCACAAGTAGTGGGGCCCAGACAGGACCCGTGGCAGAGCTCCGATCGGACGACTCCTGTGGGCGGAGAGGTTCGGACACACTCGGCAGGAGAAGCCCTCGGTGCCAGGAGGAACAGGCCCATTGGTGTGCAAGCACCTCCAGACTCCCTGCGTTCCCTTGGGCTCTTCCCCGACTCGCTGGGTGGCCCTGAGCAGACACTCCCTCTTGCACCTCTGTCTCCTACGTGTCTGAACAGAGGCGACTTGCCCCTGATCACCACTGCCTCCCCCTCCCACGCAGAGACTCTGTGGACTCTGACCAGTTCAAGCGGGAGGAGGATTTCTACTACACAGAAGTGCAGATGAAGGAGGAGGCGGCTGCTGCTGCTGCTGCTGCTGCTGCTGCTGGCACCCCCACCGCTGACTCAGCCCCCACCTCCAGTGTGACCAGCCCGCCCCTCACCATCCTTCCGCCGCCTCCTCCCAAAGCCCAGGCCTCAGGCCCAGAACACCCTGGCCTGGAATCCTACCTGCCCTCTGGTGCTCTCAGCAAGTCAGCTCCCGGCTCCTTCTGGCACATTCAGGCCGACCATGCGTACCAGGTACGGGGCTGGGGCATGCTGGGAGCTCAGCCTTGTGGCTCTCAGGACATTCGGTGTCTGACTTGTCACCTGATCACAGGCCACTGACCAGCCTGATCGAAGGCTGAGCCCTGCAGCCACATGGCTCATCTCTTAACTTCTGCAAAGAAGGAAAGGAAAATAACTCACAATCAGTAAACGTGGACATTACTGATCTCTTCATCAGTGGCTGTCATGCCTGATAATTAGAAATCTGGTTGAATCCCTGAGTAGCCAGGAGGATGGCTTTGGACCAGGGAATTGTTACATCTCTGGCCGTAAAGGGGGTGGAGTGGTGCAGCTGGGCTTCCCCAGAACATGTCCCTCATTCCTAGAAGTGTGTTACATCAACAAGCAATCCTACACCCATTTTTTGAAATCCTACTGTGTGTTAAGCTTTTCCGGTAGAATAAGACATTGTCCCTGACCTTGTGAAATTCATGGTTTAGCTGGAGAGAGAAATGAATATGTAACCATGGTTAATTATTGTTGAGGTACCTTACTGGAGGCACAAGACGTGGTTGTGGATGCAGGAGGGACCAAGCTGTTATGCCCGTGGGGTTGGGAAAGTGGTCCTGGAGGAGGTGATATTTAGGATGGTCTTCACTGCACGTAGTAGGTATTCAGTGAATGCACAGCTTACTATGTGCCAGTTTTTCTTCAAGTGCTTCTTTGCCCACAGCTTGGTTTGATCAGACTCTAGGCTGATTTGCAAGTTAGTAATGAAAAAAAGCAGTGTTTCAATCAGAAAACCTTCACAAAATGGGCCAGCTCCTCGTGAGAATGAGTGGTCACTTAGCTTTTTCATGTTTGGCCAACCTCAGGTGACCCTTCAGGCAACTGACGGCCCCCCTGGAGGGTGTGGCTGGTGTTTTCATAAACAAACCTAACCCTGGATGTCCAGGAGAGTGTTGCTAATTCCAAGGGGTTGCTGGCCTCCTGCCGCACCCTTCACGCAGCGGCCCCACCCGTGCTCAGAAGGCATTTGGATGTCTGGGAACACCTGTGGTGTGTTCTCGGTAGGCGGTCCAGCCGGGAAGTTAATCCGCTGTGCTGTGATGGTTCTGTCGTGAGGCTGGCGTGCACACCAGCCCTGAGAGGGCCTTCTAAGAAGGATGGGCACCTGGGATGAAGGAGACGACTTCAAAGAGTTGGGTCCTCCGATGTTTCTCTTGGGAAGAGCATTCCGGTATATCCCGGTGTTTTCCAGCCAGAGACCTGCCGTCCTCGTGAAGTTACAGGGAGGGAGGGTGGGCCCTGGAAGCCGGGACCTAGGCTGATGCTGTCTTATCTCTGGCAGGCCCTGCCGTCCTTCCAGATCCCCGTCTCGCCACACATCTACACCAGTATTAGCTGGGCCGCCGCCCCCTCCACCACCTCTTCCCTCTCTCCGGTGAGTGTGCCTGTGTCTGATCCCGGCAGCACTTTGGGGCCCTGGAACACGCTGAGGGCCCTTCCACACACATACCCAGTGCCGGAAGCCTTTTCCCCCGCACTCGTCTCCAGCGCCCAGGCTTCTCAAAGATCTCCATGTACCCGCCCCCTCGCCCAGCACCCTCCCCACGCTGGCCGGTCGCAGACCCTCCGAGAAGGTGGAAGGAGGGTGCTTGCAGAGGAGTGACCAGATCATGCAAGCTTATTGCCAAGAAAATCACAGGGTGGGGCCGGGTTCAGTGCCCTCTTTTGCCCCGAGTGTCTGCGGATGCTTGTTAAGAGGGAGCAGATATTGGAAACCCAGAGAGGAAGAGGGTGGCCAGAAAGCAGGTAGGAGCTTGTGGGGGGTGTGCAGGGTGAGTCAGAAATCTTGAGGCCACTGTTGGCCACTGCTTAGGTTATTGCCTCGAAACTAAAATAAGTGGGAAGTCATTTGAACCACACACAGTGGGGTCCAGTCTTCAGTGTCTCCTGTAGGAGGGGTCACGCATTGTGAAGCCTAAGTGCCCGAAGGTGCCCCTGAGGCAGTGCAGTCCCCTGGTTCGTGTCACATGTGGTGCCTGCATCTGAATCTGCAGGGAACGGTCCCTGCCACGGCAGTTGAAGCGACTCTGCTGCCAGCCTGAGGGCTCTGCTCTGTCGTGAGCGTGACTTGAAGTCTTGCTCCTCACCCTCCAGCCTCCCCTCTCTTCCTGGGCCCTATTGATCTCTGCCTGGAGTGTCCTTCCAGAAAAGGCACCCTGGCCTCTGGGCACAAGGGGGGCTGTGCAGGTGTGGCTGCCTATCCTGTAGGATGGTTCTCTCACCTGTGCTTATGGCCTCTCTCCCGTACCCAGGTCCGGAGCCGGTCTCTAAGCTTCAGCGAGCCCCAGCAGCCAGCACCTGCCGTGAAATCTCACCTGATTGTCACTTCTCCACCCCGGGCCCAGAGCAGCACCAGGTGAGACAGGCTGTTCCCATAGCCGTCCTCTGGCTTCTGTCCCCGTTATCTTCACTGCGAGTGTGGACTCCAAGTCCGCCTGACCCTGGTTCAGGGTTAGTCCTGCAAACCGGGCAGGGGTGGGGGTGAGTCCACCTGGAGGACACACCGGATGCTGGGGAGACTCCCCGTCCTGTGTCCCCATTGGCTCCCACCCCTTCCCACTGCTGCCTGTTTGCCCAGCATCACACCTGGCTGCTCCCCAGGTCTGACCGCCAGTGCGTGACTGTGCCGGCATTACTCTCTTTCGGCAGGAAGGCCCGCGGGGAGGCTAAGAAGTGCCGCAAAGTGTACGGCATCGAGCACCGGGACCAGTGGTGCACTGCCTGCCGCTGGAAGAAGGCCTGCCAGCGCTTCCTGGACTGAGCCCTCCCACGGCTCCTCCCCTTTGCTCCTGGCCCTGATGGCCGCCAGGTGACAAAAGGCAGACCTGTGAGCCCTCAGCAGACACCTGCAGAGAATGAGTGGACCCTGGGAGTTTGGGCTCAGTTGGTTAAGGTTTAATACTTCAAACCTTTTTCCCTCCCTCGTGGGAACATTTTATTTTTTTAAAAAAAGAAATGAACATATTTTTTTTTCCCTCAAATAGGAGAGAGCCAAAACTGACCAAGGGTATTCTGCAGCGAACGGAGACCAAAGAATTAATTAGCCTCTCTTTCCCATATCCCCTCTCTCCAGGGGATTTAGTTTGTAAGCCTCAGAAGAAGGAACAGCTCATTCTGTTTCCTGCTGAGCTGGTGAATTCTTTGCTTTCTCAACTGGTCCAGAAGGGACTGTGAGCAAGATGAATTTACTTTTCTTTTAAAAAACATTTCTGGCTAATGACTCAGAGCAGGGCCCGCCTGGATGGGGTGGGAAGAGTCGGGGTATCTGGGCACTTTTGAAGGTGCAGTTGGCCCTTTCCCCCCTGAATCTGGAGAATGGAAAGCTTGTTCTCAGCCGGCAGCCTCTGTGGAAGTAAAAGGAAAAGCCCTGGTGACAGCCATTTGAATCTGGGTTCCCTCAGACGCTCATTGGCGTCCCAACACACATTGTGTGGCTTCTTCTGAAAGCCCAGACTAGCAGGGTTTTAAAGACTGGCCCCAGTAGCTGAGCCAAAAGGCTAATATGAATTCACTTTTTGAAATGTGGCAGTAAAACACTACCTTGATCTTCTTTCCTCTTTTCTTGAGGGAAAAAAAGCGAGAGGGTTCTGGCGGTTGTGGAAGCTCTCTCCTGTTACCCGTGGCATGGAAATACAGCACCTCTGCAGCACTTGGTTTTCTTTTCGGGTGGTGTGTTTGGAAGCCTTCAGCTGATTCACGTTCCCTTTTATTTGGGTGGTAGGTTCTGCTTTGTCTCTGGTTCCACTGGGATTTCCCCATTTCCCTCCCAAGGCTGCAGGCGGGGCTGGCGGGAAGGAGTGAGAAGAGCGTGGATAGGTAGGTGGGTGGCAGCTTGCCCCATGGGTCCAGGAGTTGACAGGTCTCTCATTGTTTGATGGGCTCACCTTCCCCTTTGGGAGCAAGAAGGTCTTAGGTGACAGGTAGGACAGGGCTTTTCAGTCAAGGCAAGAGCCTTCTGGACTTTGACCAGTGTCAGTCCAGTCTGGGTAACAAGGAGGGCCACTGCGATGTGGCAGAACCTTCCCGGACCCGCTGAGCACCCTGCTGCCTGAAGGCAGGATGAAGAAGGCTAAAGAGAGTGCGGAGGAAGAGAGCGAGGGGCCTGGGGTTGGACTCACAGCTCCTGGCGCTTCAGCCCCTGGTGTTTCTGGAGGCCTTGGGAATGGAGGGGCCTGGACTGCATTGCTCGGGAGCACAGCTGGTCTTGTGGAGGAGAGAGATGTGTGGGGTGTAGTGCCGTGCTGGCCAGTGGCGGATTGAGAGGAGGGAGCCGGGTCCTGAGGGCACGTGTTTGTTTTGGAGCATCACAGTAGCTGCGGGGGTCCCTTGGAGCCTGTGTGACCGGGACCACTGGTGCCCAGCTGCCTTGGACCTATGTGCTCGGTCTCAGGGGCCCAGGGAGCCCCGCCACGCCACCTCTCCGGGGACTGAACAGCAGCATCCCCCCTTTGGCTTTCATTGAGGTCCAGGTGGAAATACCTGGCTATTGGAAGCCTATGCCTTTCAGTCTGAGACAGGTGGCGTGTAGAAAACCTGCCCACTGACGAGTAGGGTGTGATTTGTGAAGGGTGATGGGGACCTGGGTTTGGTGACAGAAGGGAAAGACAGTTCTGCACAGGTGTCTTTGGTGGTGATGGGGTATATTTTTACAACTTAGTGAAAAAACATGTGGAAGCTGTCCCTTGGTAAAGCTCAAATCCAGGCCAGCAAAAGGTGCCTGGGGTTCTTCTTCCTGTCCCTTCAGCCTCCCTGAGAATGAAAAGCCGATAGCAGTTTGTTGCTTGTCCCGACCCTGCTCACTTCCCACGCTGTTCATTTTCAGGTCTCGAGGAGGGGAGGGGGCGTCAGAGACACAGGGACTCTGCCTGGTGGGATCTTCCCTTCTCTGTAAGCGGAGCTCTTGCTGAGTCTCGTCTTCGGAAAAGCTGTTTTTATTTTCCCTCTCGGTTTGGATCGTGTAGATATAACTGGATATAAAGATTTTCTCTAAGGGAGGTAGGCTGTTCATGCCTTTGGTACACAAGGCAGAAAAGGAAGAGAGAAAGAAGAAATTGACAAAAGAATGGAAAAACTGAGGTGGATTTATTATTTTTTTTAAATGTTTTGTTTTGGTGCGGCTTCCCTTTGTGCATCTGTCCCGCTCTTATTTTTGGTGGCGGTGGCCTCCCAGGCTCCCCTTGTCCCTCCCCTCCGTCTCGTGGCTGTTGTATTGGTTCTTGACGTGTGGTCTGTCCTTGGGGTTACCCCATTCGTTTCCTCTCGGAGGGTGGGGGTGGTTTGCGGACTGATCCAGCCATCACGCCTGTTGTTTTCATCTGTTTCTCTCTCCCCACTTCCCAGCCCACCTGGGCAGCAGAACCTGATAGAAGGTAAGATGCCCATTTGAAACTAACAGGGCCGATTGCCAAAAGCAGTGACCTTGGGAAACTTTATGCCAGTGGCGTTGCCCCTAGTCAACATACTTCTCGGAATGACTTTGGGAGTCTGCGGTGCCTGCTTGGTCCAGCCCCACTGATGCCGCCTCTGCACCATGCTCCATCAGCCCAGAGCGAGACCCCAAATGTCTGTTGCCCGGCGAGGTCCCAGGTGCAAAGCACAGGACCGGTTAGCGGGTGAGAGGGCTCGGCCGTGAAGGCAATGCCGCGTCTCAGAGCATGTCCTGAGCGGTGGCCACGCTGTGATCGTAAGCCTCTACATCTCGACTCCTTCAAGGACATGAGTAATTTAGATGTGGAAGCTCTCATTTGTTTGAAGAAATCTGTCCTGTTACTTTCTGGCCCTCTCAGGTTCTGACTTTACCAGGGGGAATAAAGAGAGAGAGGGAGAGAGAGGGAGAGAGAGGGAGGGAGGGAGATAAATCCCAAATCCCATCTGTGAATTTGTCTTACTGGCGCCTTTTCCCCCAGCTGTCTTCCAAGTATTATTTTTACTGTTAAAAAGTTTTTTTTTTAAATGTGAAATGTAATGTTTTTACAACAACAATATGAAATATATTTTATAAGGAATAAAATGGTACCTTGTCTGATTGGACGTGTGCCTGTCCCTCTGCGCCCTCCCCCTGCGAAGGCTAAGGTTGTTGTCACCTTTGGTGTCAAACCCGTGATGGCGTGTCATCCCTCGGTCTCAGTGCACGCATTCGTCTGCTACTCACAACAGTAGGTAACAGTGATCAGGGACCAGGCCAAGTGGTTGCGTGGATGACCTCGGTGACCCCACGAAGGAGTTGCTGTTATTGTCCCCACTTTACAGGTGAAGAGAGCGAGGCACAGGGGCTCAGTAATATTCCCAAGGTTGTTCCCCAGGAAGGAATGGCACCAGGACTGTGATCCAGGTGGTAGTAGTAATTGTTCCCTCTACTGCTTCTGTTGACCAGAGGAAGCTTGCTCTCGGCCATGATCCTGAGTCTACTGGTGAGTTAGTAAGTGACTTAGGAGAAAAGAAGCCACACTCTACTTGTGGAACAAGTTCTAACACCAGGGAACAACGTGAGCTACACCCTGAATTCATCGATTCATGTGCAGTGACGGCCCCCATGGCCAGTTAAAGCTGGCCTAGGTGGGAAGGGTGCTGGGAGCAGAGAGCAGCATCCCACCCTTGCAGCACTGGGACCGTGAGCAGCGGGTTCTAGGGACCCTGCACAGGGCCTGATGGCGAGGGGGATCCTGCTCCGAGAAGACCCAGGAACTTGAGTCTGGTTGGTCAAGCCCAGAAACCCGTGACGCTGGTGTGGGAGGTTGCCCTTTGACCTTTTTCCTCACCTTGGGTTGGAATGGAGGGCTTCTTTCTCCTCCTTCCCTTTGTCCCTGCCTACCCCACCTCTCGAAGAAAGCCCCAAATAGAATCTGCTGCTTTAATGGTCTGGCCAAGCCCCCGAAATTGGTTCACTGCCTTTGAGCTGGACACTGGTTTGCAGTCCTGGGCCCCCCTAAGCTCACCTCGATGGCTGCATCTGTGGACCCTCTAACTTTCTGGCTTCTGGTTGGTTGACCAACAGGAGACACCAGCTGCAGCCTGAGGGGCGAAGGAGAGAGGAGTTGGGGTGGTGCCTCTCCTGGTCCCTCCCGCACAGTGCGAATGTCTGTGCTTCCCTGCTGAGAGCTCCAGCTTGGTGGGTACCAGTAACTCCCTTCCGGGCGCTGCGCCTGCTCAGTGGAGTGCCTCCCCTCCCTTGGGCTGCAGACGTTGTCTTCTTCCTCGTTCCTCCGTCTGGGCATGCCTGATGTCCAGGCTCTGACAGTTACATACTTTCATGCGTTTCGTGTCAAACTGGAGGAGAAAATGACACCAGCAGATTCATCGAGGCTCTGCCCTTGGCCTCACATCCCAGTCCAGTGGTCCCAGAACAGCAGGATCAACATCTCTCTGAACTTGTTAAAAACGCACGTTTTTACTGAGTCAGAATCAGGGTGTGGGACCCAACGACTCGCCTGCTGTTGGTGGTGAGGTGCACAGGGAGTTTCTGAGCACCGCGGCCCCTCCGTCTCACCTGTCCACCCACTGGCATCTGGGGACACGGCCCGGCCGGGTGTTTATGCTCACATATCTTGCCTGTCATCCTTTACATAAAGCAGAGCCGTGTGCTTTTTGCCTCTGCCTCCCGAGAGAGGCAGCTCTGATGGGTGTGTTTGGAGTCTGAGCTTCTCCGTGACTTCACTTAAAAAACAGCCAACCAATGTTATTAATCATTTGCTCAGTAGAAGTTTAATGGAGAAATATCTGTTTAAAACAATCAGTCAAAAAGAACAGCTCTTTTACAAACAAGTTATGGCAGTGACAAGTCAAAACCCCAGGCTCGGTGTCCTGTTCCCTCGACCCACCCCTGGAAGGGGGAAGGGGTGGGTGAGAAGGGAAGATGGGGCCATGCCAATGTTCACTGGAGGAGTTACAAAAATACACTCTGATGTAGCAACTGGGTTGTCATGAAACATGCCATGGGAGGGGGCGGGGCGGAGGGGGAGGGAAGACAACCAGACAGGGAGGTTCTGCGCCTGGGGGCGGAGGCCTGGGGACCAGGCCTGGCTCAGTGCCGGGGGAAGGAAGGGATCCGGATGCCCAGCCGGCAGGTCTGGGGCTGGAGACATGCTGTTTTGGGGATCACCCGGACACCTGGGGAGACAGAAATGATTATAATGGCAAACCAGATAGTTTCACTGACCCTTTAGTCCTGTTTGCCGTCGTGACTGGGTGATGGAAAGGAGGCAAAGGAAAGCTACCTATTGAATAGCCAAGCCCTAAAGCAGCAAGCGGGGTTCCCTAACTCCCTCTACACACCGTGTGTGTGTGTGTGTGTGTGTGTGTGTGTGTGTGTGTAAAATACCTGTATCATATATATAGACCTATTATGCAGCAGACTGTTGTACCCTGGTACAGCCCACTGGCATGACTAATAGACCACAGGAGAGGTCTGTGGGCGGGGACTCAGAAGGCACAGGGTAGACAACCCCCACCCCTTGAAGCAGCTCTTATCCGTGGGACTATCTGGAACCCATGTGTAGTAATTTATTTCTTGAGGCTAAATTACATTGTTGTTTATGGTTCTCTTAACTACGTCCTCATGTATGGTGCTCTTTAAGCCTGATTTCACTAATTGCTCACCATGAATGAATATGCTCACTTCCCACTGACTAGGAGGGTCAAGGCCTAGGGCAGCAGAGGGGAGATAGTGTAGGGCCAGGGACAGAGAGGGCTGACACCCAAACCGGTTGTGTCTTCCGCCCCCTTCTGTCTGGGGCAGGCCCTGCACCGCAGCGTCCCTCCTTCCTCAAACGTCACCACACTCTCTCATGGGGCCTGGAGCCCGTTCCCGCGATAGCCCGGGTTGCTCCAGCCTCATCAGCACAGATTGACACTGGCCACTGGAGTCCCCACGACGGACAATCCCGTGTGTGTAGGTCTGGTTGGCGTGTAAGTGAATAAAGACAAGTTTCAGCTCCCTGTTATGGGCTCATAAATACACATCCATCTTGGAACTCTGCAGCCACGAGTGCGTGGGGAGAGGAACAGAGAGGTGGTTGCAGAGGGGGAGAGCACTCGGTAGACCCAGATGAGCTGGTTAAGGTTCCAGTGTTTTATCAACAGGTTGCCTCCTGGGCTGAGCGCTGGGCAGAAGCTCGTTACCAGTTCTGTCTCAGCGCCTCTCGCTTGGAGGCTTACTAGAAAATGAGAAAAACTAATCGCCCGAATAGGGACTTAAATAGTTTTTCTTTTTTATAAAATAATAAATTCTGCTAACGTGACTGATTTTAAACTATCTGTAGGTAAAGAAATGGTTGTACTTCAGAATGAGACACAAGCTTTAGTGTCCCTTAAGAGCCACTTTACAGAAGAATGTCTTTAAGATTTGAAAGAATTCAATCCATGCTACTTCTGAAAGATTTACTGTTACACACTGTGCAGATATGGCTCGGGAAGAAATAGAATGCTTGTTAAGGACCCAAGAGTATGACTTCAGAAACAGTGCAGGTTAATTCAGGGCCTCTGGAGATTAGTTATTCTGCTAAAATAAACACAGCAGCCTGCTCTCAGCCTGAGACTCATGTCCGTATGTGGCGGTGGGCCTCTGGCGAGCAAGCCCGCGTGGGCTGCCTCCCTGCGGAAGTGCCGGTGCCCGAGATGAACACAAGCACTAATGTACTTTGAGGAAAGGTCAGTGACGATCTGGCTGCCTCTCACGTATTCGGTGCGGAATAAAGCAGCACGTGCAGCCTCCTCTTTTCTGCCCCTGAGTCAGGGAACAGCCCCCCGTGGGTAATGTTTGGGAAGTGATTTTGACCAACCGATTGGATCTTTCTGGTAGGGCAAGTGTCTAGATGGCTTAAGAAGTGGCGTGAGGCTCTGTACAGGCAGTCTTACGCCCATGTATGAATTAAGGCACGCAGGCTTGATGGATTTTCTTAGGTTTTCATAAAATTCCTCTGTGCTAGTTCTCTGTGCCACTCAGTGTTGTGTATGGGCTCAGGAAAGTTGAATTTGTAATAGCTGGGCAATAAATTAGGGTCTTTGGTGTTGTTTTTACCTGATACACACATATTTTAAGAACATGTGAAAGCATGGCTGTGGGGGTAAGAGCGGACAAGAAGGGAGAAAGGGATAAGGGCAATCACACAAACACACAAACAAACCAGAAATGGCCCAGGAAAGAATCGAAAAGTGAGGAAAGATGATGATCCCTTAGTCCCTATTCTGAGAGCTTCTGGGTCAGTTGGGCCAAATTCTCAAAGCTCAGCGGTGGGGCCGTCAACCACAAGGACTCAGGCCATGGGGCCAGGTGGTGGGATGGGCACATGGCCAGTGGAAAAAGGAAGAACAGGAAGCATAGCTCCCGGTCCTAACAAGAACTCCTTGACTGGGGGAGAGTGAGGAAGTTTCATGGTTCCTATGGAATCCAGTCACCTTGAGATATGCTGGGGGAGACATGGGGATAGCAGAGCTGTTTTTGCAGGTGAAACAGCAATATCACAGCCACAGAAATCAGACTGTTTGCTAATGGCTAAGGGTAGGTCCAGCTATGGAGTCTTAGAGATAAAGTCTCAGAGGGAAGGTGAGCTGAACAGTTGCCATGGCAACTGAATGGCGGATTGGTCCACTTAACTGTCCCCATAGTAACTAAGCTCCAGGAGAGCTATAGAGGAATTAGTTATCTTAACCTACTACTGTTATCCCCATGGTAACCACTCTCTAAATGGCAGTAGTAAGCCTTAAGGAGCAATCCTAAAAAATCCTTTGCTCCCTAGAAAAAGGGTGGGCAGGAGGCAGGGGAATGAATTTACCTCCCTCCTAGGCTTCCCAGAAGCTGAATACCTTGGGGAGTGGGGTGTGTGTGTTTATGGGCTAATGTGCTAAGACAGATACATGAGGTTTCTTCTTGCCCCCAGCTCATTCCTGCCCAACTCACTCATGGGTTGAAGTGGACGGTGCAGCTGGGAGGGGCTCCCCTTCCGGCTACACATTACCATTCTGGTGCAGGGTGCGCCGGCGCTGGCTGGACTGCATGCTCAGGACCAGGTACTGCCTCATAAACTCACTGAACCGCTTCTGGTTGGCCAACTTCCGGGCCGACTTCCGGGCCCCCGTGAAGCCCCCAAACCTCTTCTGCAGCTGTTTCTGCTCCTTCTCTCCGTTCTCATCCATGCCTGGCTCTGTCTCTCTCTGCTCTTGGAATAGGCTCCTGACACGGGGCATCCGCTTCAGATGCATCTCGGAGGCTCTTGGCTGGTAAAGAGCAGCTGCCAAGTGTTCTGGGTCCACAGGGCTGAGCTGCCAGGAGCCCTTGGCCATGACCTTGCTGCATGGGGTCCAGAGAGGGCTGGAAAAGGCCTTTCCTTCACATTCGAGGATACACACCTGCAAAGACAGAGGTGGGAGGAAGTCTATTCATCCAAGGCAATGAGGAGAGAAAATTTCTCTGTGCCAGTGCAAGTACTTCTGAAGCATCTCTTTACTGAGTACTGTGCAGCAGTTTGACCTGCAGTTCTTTAGGCTCATGGAATGGCAAAGTTGGAAAGAAAGAGAAAACTCTCTGGCCCAGCTCCGTCATTTCACAGATGAAGAAACTTGGGGCCCAGAGATGTGAGCTTACCTGATCCCAGGTGATGCAACAAGTTAATGCAGAATGTACGCACTAAAACTGCACCCCGTTACAGACTTAGTCAGCTTTCTAGAGCCCAACACAGCTCCCCATAAAGAGTCACCCATAAAGAAGAATTTAATTTTGTTCTTTTATCAGGCTCAGGGGAGGTCAGATTGGGCTGAAGAAAATGGGATTGCCAAAGTATATAGTTCAGTCTGCATGGTTATTTTAAGGTCACCAGGTAAAGGTCAGTCCTGGTACGAATTTTTCACCCCCTGCAACACAGCCTCACTATCTGCGCATCATTTATAAAAGTGAAGTCAAAGTGCTTTGGGAGGTAGGCGTGTTGGGGTTTCAGGTGGGAAGAGGGACCATCCGGTATAATCCAGTAGACCCGCCAGGCTCCTGGAATCTTCTACCGCTGCTCCGCCTCTCCTGCTGGCGTCTTCACTTCTCACCTGGATCAGCAGCCTAACCATGACATTGCCCTGACTCCTCCCGATTGGTTCTGGCCTAGCCCACACTCTGCCACGTTGCTGTCTCTCTGGGTCTCTGGGAAGCCTCTGCCTCCAGCTTTGCTTCTTATTTGCTGTTTTGGCTTCAGCCCAAGTTCTCCTCTCTGTGTTTCTGGCCTTAACCAGATGAAAACCTCACTTCCCCGTGACCTTGCCCCTCATGGTCAGCAGGAAGCTGCAGAGTCTCTCATCAAACCTTGGGCCTCTTGCCAGGCTTACAGGGCACCTGTCCAGGTGGGTGGGGGACATCAGGATGCTGCTGGCTGTGCCCTGTAGTCCCTATCTGGGGAGCAAAGACACTCACTCGGGCTCACAGTGGCACAGAGGCCTCTGTGGGCAAAGTCCAGTGGGTCCCACACCTGGGTGCGAATCCAAACCATCTACAGAACTTTAAAATCCACTGATTTCAAAATCCAGTTAAATCCCTGAAGCATAGAACCAGGGCTTGAGTTGATTTTTACTAAGCTCAGGTAATTCTGAAGTTTGCCAAGGTTTGGAAACCACAGATGTCATCCGAGTTCACACATTACAATAAGATTCAGTAACGTGTCCAAACCTACACTGCTAGGTGCCGGTGTAACCTGAACAGGGACACGGGTCTTGAGTCCCATCCCAGGACATCTCTTGCTCAATGACCCACGTGTGCTGGCGATACTGCCAGTTGATGGGAACGAAAGGGAGAGGAAGGAGAAAGAGACAGAATCCGGGGGGAATGCTGCTCTCCCTTACTGGTACAGCATCCGGGGAGCACCCTCGCCACGCCCACACACTAGCGAGGGGCGGCGATGTTGGCACCTACCGATCCTCAAGCCGTGGCTTTTGAGTGTGTCTTTTCCATTAGCTTTTGTCCAGAGAAGCTGGCAGAAGCAATGCGTGGTCAGTGCCAACCCAGCTGAGATATAGAGGGACCTCTTTCTCACCCCACCACGTCACTGCGTGTGAGAGAAGGATAAGCAGCTTCCGTGGATGGGGAGGGGCTTAAGAACAACCACAGCTGTGCACGTGAGCGTTGTGTGAGAGTGGCTGCCGGGGGTCGTTAGGGTGCAGATGCCTCGCTCATCCCCCTGGAGGCTTCTGCTCAGCGCCCAAGGGTGGGGCTCAGGGACTTTCCTTTTTCGCAAGTGCTCCTGGTGATCCTTAGGCTGGACCTGAGTGGGGAGAAGCCATCAGGGAATGAGGGTGGGGGGAGATTCCACCAGAGATAGGCTCCTGTGGGTCTGTCTTTAGCCTGCGCCTGAAACACTTTGAAGAAAAGCAAATGGAACCAGTTCATGACATGTTCTTTCAGATCACAATCCCCTTGGGTTATTACTTTCCTGTGGGAACCACCCTGCCTGGTGTTAGAGGCTGTAACCCCCGCCTAGGCTAAGGCTGAGGGAACGACCTTGGAACCGTAAGCCAGCAAGGAGACAAAGGCTTATCTCCCTGGCAGGAGCACCGCTTCTGCTCCTTTTACTT